>JAHPZR010004099.1:27500-31206 GCA_019787425.1 Platygyra sinensis
TTGAAAAGTTTTTGTCCTTTGCAACTGAAAAGATTTTATTTTATAATACAATAAAAGAAAGTGACACACTCCAACACCAACCCACAGTCTGTCAAGTTCTTTACGCATAGCCAACAGCTCCCCCATGTGTTGTGTGGAGCTGGGGCTTTAATAAAGGGGTGCTTTGCTGTCTATGGCTGCCAGTACCTGAGTGATATGGCTGTGCGCATGCCAGATCGTGGGTTGGTGTTTGAGTGTGTCACTTGCTTTTATTTGTGCAAAAAGAGTTACCTTTGTTGTAGATTGTGTCAAATGTGTGCCAATTCCCATTAAAAAAACAGGATGACCCACCCCTATGGGTAGCTGAAAATTGCATGACCCACCCCTTACCAAGGGTTCAAAAACTGATGACCCACCCCCTCTCTGCTCTGCCCCAACCCCCCCCCCCCCAATACTTTTTGACCAGTCCCTTACAAGACAAAAATGTTTCATTCTCCATTGCTTACTTTCTCAAGCCAAACACCAGACTCCTGATCTGGTGTCCATACTATTAACGTCTTGTCAATTGATGCTGACAGCAGTGACATTGGCTGGGTGAAGCTGCCATCATCTGTTATATAAACAACAAATAAACAATGTACTGAAAAACATGGTTTATTTAGGAAGTGGGCTCCTGGGATAACCAACCATACTTGTACAATGTACATGTAGATAATTTGTACTGTATGTCTGAGTGAGGAAAGTTCTCTAACTGTACAAGGGACACTACAGGGCTTCTTTACAACATTTTGCTTGCTCTAGGCAAGTCTCGGTAGCAAAATCCACTTGTACAGGAAAACTGGACTGTACTTTTCTCAAGAGATTAAAGGTACATGTACAGTAGGTGTATGGTGGAGGGGAGATTTTTAGCAGAAATCATGTTGAGTATTCTAAATTTACAAAATATTATGACAGAAGAGGATAACAGCAAAGGGGACATCATGAAGAATTATTAAGCAATACTGTAAATATTGCTTTTCAGAGGTACAGAGGATCCACAAAATAAAATAAGGTCAAAATGAGGAGGGTAGAAAGGTATGATCATCCTGGGGGACTCAGCCGATTGGCCAGAGAAACATTTTCCTGGCCAATCAGCAGAAAGGATTTTGAACACTTCTGGAGCTGGTTCAGTAACAGCAAGAGCCCAGGGGCTCTCACACTCCTGAAGTCAACTTTCACTCAAAAATCTTGCATCAACCTATGAGGATGGGGTACAGTAAAAGAAGCACAACCCATAATAGTTCCTCAAGAAGATTGGAGGATATGCTAACTAGTGTGAAGGTGCAAAAATAAGTTTTAATTACTTAATGTACATGTGCTTACCTTTCCTAATGGTTGGATGCCAGTGAACACCATAAACCCAGCCTTCATGTCCAGTCAATACTGACTCTAACACAACTGAAAATTCATTATCAACACCTGAAATGAAAATACACACCCGATTTTAGTACAGCGTACTCATGCAACTATACAGTTTATACTGTACAATACAGCAAATCTATAAAGCTCCTGAACAAAAAAATATTTTGACAAAAATTAATAGCCTTTTCCACTCAGAGCAAACAGAAGAAGTGCTGACTGCTTCGCATTATTATTTATTAACTAATTAAGCTTTCAGAATTTGCTATCACAGTCAATCCTGTATATATGCATGATGACTGCATGTCACTTAAATTTATACCTTAATTAATACAGTATTGTGCAAAAATAATGCCAGCAAAATAGGCAAATTCCATTCTTTGTTCCCACAGTTTTTTGCAATATTTGACCCAATTTTCAATAACTTAATGAAAATTTGCAAGCAGTGATTAACAGATTATTCACCAGCCAGTATATGAAATTTTGTATGGCACTCAAAAGAACCACAGTTCACCAGCATTTGCATTTTCTATTTGCAGCTGATGATTGATGTACAAACAAACTGTCACCTATTACTTACACAAGATAAATTTTGATCCTTGCCTGTATTTGTTCACACATTAATTAAACCGCGCAGCCGGAGGCTGGGCGGTTTCTTGCTCTGCCTTCGTTTTTTTTTTTTTCGTTTTGTCGGTTACAAATCCCAAAGCTCCACGGATGATGTCATCATCAGCCAATTACAGGCCATTTCTCAGCTCTTTTCTTCATACCTCCCCTCAGGAGAGTTTTGTCTAGTTAGCGAATTAAATAAACTCGCGGGTAGTTGGGGAGGGTTTATTTGGTCAAAATTGGGCCAAAATCCCTCGGAGATGCACGTCAAGGCATTTGCAAGGATAAAGAATGTAACTTAGGACCAGCTGCTGGCTACTAAGGCTGAAATTATTCAGCGTTAAGCTGTATATTTGTTTTGCCTGCATGTTCACTTTCGAAGGGAACATTCAATGCGCTAAACTGAAGGTATTACGTCTGTCGTCAGCCATGGACTCCGCTGTTGGTGCTAAATAAGATCGTGTTTACTGAAATGCCCTTACGGTGATAAACAAGATCGTGTTTACTTCGCCAGAAGCAATGGTGGAGTTTTCTGGGAAAAAAATAAAACCTTGGCTTTGAACATACGCAAATATATATATTCGTTTAAAAGGTCAATTGTGAGACCTTTTCTCCTTCGCGCGAGCTAGGAAACAAAGTCTCCGATTTACAAATCACGCAACCACGCTATGCAAAGAATGTGAAACTCTCTTACAACCCAGGCACTGAGCCAAATTTGAATCACGCAATCTCTATAGTTTCCAATCTTTTAAATTGTTTCCAGGTAATGTTTTCTCGCAAAACGTTGTTGCTAAATATTACGTAATGTTTTTGTGAGCGCAAAAGAGTTAAAAAAGCGCGGTTTTAATTTTTTTAAAAATTCTTGTTTCTTGATAAACAATCTTGAAGTTGATTATTGCTTCTCAAACTCATTAATAATTCATCAAGTTAAAACAAAGAAAATCACAACCGTGAAGGAGTTTTGGATACCCGGTCTTAATTAGCATAGTTTTTGACGATTTAACTTCTCCGTTCACTGGTCCTTAGTTTTTTGTTTCGATAGAGAAGATACTGGCAGTATATTAAACACTTCAGACAGTGTTTCATCGGCTATCCAAACACCTCGAATTTAGTTAAAAATACTCTGCTGTGCATCATATTTTCAACTCTCTTCTCAGTGTTTGGATATTCTGATGAAACACTGTCTCTCGTGTTTGATTATTACATGAAAACATGCACTTTTCTCAGAACTACTAAATGTAAAAGCTCTTTGGAAAAAATAATAATGTATGGTCCTAATTTAATATATTACATGTATGTACCTTTATCAGTGATACTAAAGACATTTGAGGTAAGTTTCAGTTCTTCTAATTCATCATTTAAAGTGTTGTATTCCTGTATTTTATTTGCACAAGAAATTCGCCAGATCCTTATGAAGCTATCCTGAGAACAACTAGCAAGAAGAAGATCACCACCATCTGCAGAGAAAAAGAACCTTTTCGAACCTTCTTCTCACACATTAGTGCAACTGTGTGATCTTTATTGTACTGTCTTTATCCTTAGTTGTTTCAAAGTGTTGAAAAAAAAAAAAACAGTAATAAATTTGACCGTTTAATTATTGAAATGCTGTCACTAAAAATGGCTACATGTACATGTAAAACTTACTAGAACTTCAAGTTAAAACCAATTGAAAACATTTTGGACCATACAGGTATCATCAGTGGTACACATGGTGGAAATT
>JAHPZR010004100.1:0-27500 GCA_019787425.1 Platygyra sinensis
TTTATTTCCTGAAAACTCATAATTTCTGACAAGACACCCCTCGTCCTTTTGTAATGCAGCCCCCACCCCCACCCCCCTCCTCCCTGTGCCCCTTGTAACCGAGTGGGGTGCAGAAGTGTATATTAGTGAGAGACCAAGAGCTGATAAAGAAGCTGAGCAGCTGTGCTTCAAATCAGTTCTGAAGCTGAGTGTGCATTATAGGATTAACCCTCAAACACCTGACCCTTGTGACTGCCAACATCAAATCTTAGAATTCTGGTAAACAGTTGGTTCCAAGATATCATTTTGTCACAAGCTCCTCACACAAGCGCTGATGTACAAAACTAGAGTTACTCTCCCAAGTATGCAAACCATTATAATATAGTGTCGCTAAACATCTTATACTAAAAAATGTAGTTTTGCGATGTTGATCTCCTAAGAGAAACTTAACTACCAAGATAATTTCTACTGACTAATGATAAATATTGCTATATTGCAAAATACTGCGATCAGCCTATAGGGAATCCTTGTTTACAATATTTGTCACAGTAGCATAAGCAATTCAGGTTCTGATGGAGCTACAGATAAATCAGTTCTGAATATTGAAAGGTCATAGTACGATTAACTTTGCCAATGAATACGAGACTGATGTATTGAATACTCTTTGTGTAACACCAGGGCTTGAAATTATCGGTTGCAAACTCGCAAAATGGGAATGATTTTGATTAGCTGCGAGTGCAAAAATATCCAATAACGAACGTTTGTGAGTTAGAATCATCCATGTCTCCCAAACATTTGGAAAGAATTTGCTAGTGGTCTCACCAGTTTGCTAGTGGAAAAAATATTACTAGCCAAACTTTGCAAGTGGACTGAAAAGTTAACTTCAAGCCCTGTAACACAGGCAAAAACTCAAAATTTTACAAAGAATGTATGAGCTCGTTAGCTCTTTTGCCACCCAGACATTTTGCAGTTTTTGAAAAATGTCCTTGAATACTACACCCAAAGAGTTAAGATTTTCACCATGTGTTCAGTTGCACTGGTACTTTATCTGCCTGGAGTCAATTCATATCTAACCCGTTTTCTTCTGTAGCAAAGCTTGTATGCAAATGAGCATGAATCCCCATATACTTAAATACTCCAACTAGAACCTTAATAACAAGTGCGTGTAAATATTTTTTTTACTTGTGCTGTGTTGATCTCTTGTGACTTTTAACATCAAATCCTAGAGCAGCAAGTATTCGTTTCAAGATAATCATGCCGTCAAAAGAGATCTTTTAGCATCAGTGGTATACAACTTACAAGGGCTAATGATCAATGAACCCCCACGTCAATTAGCCCTAACCGGTTAGCTCTCAACCAGAAGTTGTTTATTCCCCATTTTTTGCTTAAAGAACGAGAAATAGGCAGTGTTTTCAACTTCTGCCTGGGGCCCAAACAGTTAGGGGCTAATTGACTTTAAGGGGCTTAATGACTAGTTACCTTTAAAAGTGGTTCAGTATTAAATAATCATTACAAATTCCAGTGGCTGAGTTATAATTGCACAAGTTTCATTCTAAACTCTAGACGTAAGTCGTGTCAGCAAGCGCTGGAAGATGGTTTTGAATGTTTCAGGTGGTTGTGCACCTGAGAATGAAGCAATCTTCTGGTCTTCACCCTCGAGATGAATGTTGAAGAATGGAACTCCACTTACACCTTCACTGCGAGCACCCAAGGCTTCCTCTTGCACTCGTGAAATAACTGATGAATCTTTCATGTGCCTAAATAAATGCACAAACTCATCAGCAACTTAAAGGCTAATACTCTGGCCAAAAGTTCTATGATTATAATTGAAGGCCTTCATGCAAAAAGGGCATATATTGGTTTTTGGGTCGATTTCCACTTTCTGCAGGATTGAGCTAATTTCTAGCAGACTGAAAAACAAAAGAAACCTTTTGTTTCGCTTTGTTTTATTAGTCGTATAATTACGCAAATCAGTTACTGCTGCTTGGTTAGTGCAAGCGATTAAGGCGCTGAACGGGACGGATGTGGATTTGTTTTGTCGTGACATGGTTCGATACAAGGTTGGTTGACTTTTTTTGGTCTATTTCTCTGCTTATTTTAAAAACCAAAACATCTATTTAACCCTTTAATGCCCAATAGTGACTTATAGATTTTACTCTGTCTAACGCCAGACGATTTTACTCGTCAAAGGGAGACCCCTTGGGCACTAAAGGGTTAATAAACTATCTCCTTTAACCCTTTAATGCCCAATAGTGACTTATAGATTTTACTCTGTCTAACGCCAGACGATTTTACTCGTCAAAGGGAGACCCTTTGGGCACTAAAGGGTTAAAAGAAAGAAAAATGTACTGTCGAAGCTGCTAAAACTAATAGTTTAAGTTTGTGTCACATCGAAATCCACCCGAAAGATCACTCCGAACGATGCCGCTTCACGCAAAACTAAGTTTTTTTCAGACGTTATTTCTGGAGAACGAAGTTTAAATCAACCAAAACAAATTACTACTGAATGATGATAATCATGTCAAAACAAGTCAGTCAGCCAAAAATTAGCTTGATCCTGCAAAAATGAGAATCGGCCCAAATTTCAATATGCGCCCTTTTTGCACAAAGGCCTTCAATTTTAAAAGATCAATACACCAAACCCATGAAGCTGTTGTTAAATATTTAAATTGCCAAAATGCTGGGACAGGTTTTAGAATAGTTTCATAAAATGGCATGCAAGTTGAAATAAGCATCTGAAAAAGAATCATCTGCTTTACAAACTAACTGACAAACCAACTGAAAGACACTACCTGACTGACTCACTGACTGACTGGCTGGTGGACTGGCTAGGTGGCAAGCTGACTCATCGATTGACTGGCTGACTGACTGGACTGACTGACTGACTGACTGGCTGACTGACCAATTTATAAATGCCTCTTCTGGCTTATGTCAACATCCCCCTAAAGAAGTAGGCTTTTAAAAGAGGGGGCATTCAGTGGCCTGTTAGTAACAATCCGGTACAATTGACAACAAATATTGAACAAAAACTTATAAAATAAGTGTTTGATGAAATTTCTTACTTTTCCATAGCTTCCAGATTGAGACCAGCATCCACAGCAAGTTGTGCAAGAACATCAACAGAGTTAATATTCTTGCACTGCTCAAAGTATGCCACAAACATGTTTTCTGCAAGGAGATTTTGTTTGCCTTCAGACTTTGCATAATCCAGCAAACAGTGAGATTTTAAAGTGTTGACTATGAAACGATCTGTTCTGAAGTTTATACCCTGTAATGAAGAAAAGGAAATTAGGGTTTCAGGAAAATAAACGTTAGTTAATTAATTCTTATAAGTATTTTTTTAGAAAATCATTTTAGGATGAAAAACAAGTAGCGAAAAAAAAAATGAGAATTCGATCTCCCAGAGATCATTTTCAAGTTGTAGAAAAAAAGAATGAAATATAACATATATATAAACTGTACAAATTAGGACATGAGAATATCCAATGATAAAATATGCAAATACAAGCAATAAAATGTAAGTGACTATCACAAATAATAAAATTTTGAGAAAAAATCTCAAAAAAACCCTGCACAGATTGAAGCTGACTGTTTGTTCAATGTTGACTTCAGTTCTTTTACAAAGAGCATTCCATAGATCAGGCAGTCTAACTTACTTTGGCACTGGTCTACTTTGGCACAGTCTGATTCAATCTGTGCAAAGTAAGTTTTATAGTTTTTTTTTATAGTACAGCGTATGTGTTTCTATCAGGTTTCAGTATAAATCTACTGACATTCTACTGACAAACAGCCCTTGTCAATTGTCACGCAATGAAAATCGAGAGTGAATATTTTAATTGTCAAATAGAACATGCATGATTTTAAACCAATCAGCTTAGACGCATATTTCCTTTGGCTATTTTCTTGTATGACATAAAATTAAATTTGCACAGCATCTTAATGATTCTATTCCAGGTTCCTTATTTTCACCACAAACTGAATGTTAGGGTTCTCAAAGATTTTACAACTAATTTTTCTATTTGCTGGCAACTTCTTGGTGTACCAAAGAAAGAAAGCCCTGCATGGAAAGCATATTCAAGACATGCTATTTGCTGATACTGGGCTTGAACATTTAAGTTTCATTATAACAGGATGACACCTTCTGCTTTTCACATTCAACTAGAAGAAAAATGCAATTTTGTACAAGTTCTTGCATACGTGGCATTTTACAAAGTCAAGCATCCCACAAACTGAACGTGCTACATAATATCATGAAATGAAAAGCTATCATTAACAATTTATCTTGTCACTATCTGCAAACTCTCATGCCTTAGAAATGAGTTCTGTGCATAAAAATGTCAATCTCAAGCCTCAGGGAGAGGGAGCATTGGGATTTTTTAGTTTTGCAAATTTGGCCCATTTTTGGTTTGGTTTTTCAGTTTTCACTTACAAAGTGCAGTTTTTCTGTTTTGGTGTCTTGTGCTGTTTTTGGGTTTTCTCCAATCCAGTCTTTGGTTTTTGGTTTTTGTAAACAATGATGGTGGTTTTTTGGATTTTTCTGTCCAATGCATGTCACTGTTTTTCTGGGTATGTCAAGTGACTGTCATACCCTTCAGTCAAGCTAAATCTCTTGACTACTGGTAATTCCAAGGGACCACTTATATAACCTTCCACCCAGACTTTCTCTTAGAGGAATGCACAACAAGCCCAGTAATCTCTTTTAGTTAGCAGCTGTTATTTGGGTTGTAATCTAAAAGCAGCCAAGTAGCCCATGAAAAGCTAAAAATTAAAATCAAAGCAAAAGACACTTTCTCAAATCTCACATGGCTAGGATAACATCTTGTGGACTTTGACCTTAAAATGAGGATCATCAAGTTTTAGCTCCATGGTAAATCATCTCCCCTTTTTGTCACGGGAATAACATTGCCATACCTCCCTCTGTTCACGTGGCATAAAAGCAAAGGAGAGAGTGTTTGCTTGGTTGTAAAATAAAGTAGCTTGGTTGTAAAATGCAGCTGCCGTAATTGTGTCAACACAAAAGAAAATTCTGATAATGACAATCTAAGGCAACTTCAGAATGTGAAACAAAAAGCACCTTAAAATCATTTCATCTTGCAATTTTTTCTAGTGTCACATTGCCTTAGGTCTGTGGAGCCGATTTACAAAAAGTAAGCAAATGAGTTCTGCACTAACCCTGAATGAACTTTGAAAAGTAAAACAAGTTTAGACATAAAATTAAATTACAGAAAGAGAAATTCTGAAGCCAACCAGAATCTTTGTTAGTGAGGGCTTTTATTTTGGTTTTGGATGAAATTTATTGTATTTTTGGGCAATTTTTTGCAGGGTTTTTTCAGTTTCTAATAGGCCCCTACGTCACCCTCCTCAGGACTTAGACCTGAGAAATGTTTGGAATGGCTAGCTCAAAATTCTTGGAAATCTTCAGAAGTGTTCATATGTGGTGATGTTACAATGGCAGAAAATTCTAAAGATCTCACATCTAAATACTCAGAAAAAACTTGGAAGAAATAGCTGGCAACACATTCTCAGCAAAACTGAAACATTTCATCCGTAACTGTTGTGGCAAAATGCTGATTGTTTGTGGTTGGCGCACATGTTGAAAATAAGTACACTGTACTTGTACAGGAATCCAGAACCAAATTTGGGGGATTCATTACATTTTCAAGTTTTGAAATTGGTCATAAAATGTTTTCCTTGAAGTTTATATTTTTACAAGATGTTAATTTGATGTGTCTGCCCACCCGACAAAACAGTGAAAGAAATGGCTAAAACTGTGACGTGGTTTAATTACCACATTCAACCCAGCTTTTGTCAGTGGGCTTGTTCCATCCTTGGCCATGGCTCCTGCTCTGGGTCCGTACTTCTGTGTCAGGTACTGGATAAGAGGGACGCCACTTTCTGGAGTTGTGGGGTTCAGGAAGAATGGCTTCCATGTGACCTCAAAGACCAAGTCGTTGGAAAACACCTTCATGGCTTCTTCCAGATGGCGCTTTCCAACAAAACACCTAAGGGAAGAACACAGTCACTCTTCTTGAGGTCTTTGCCATTCTTTAATAGTCCTTATGTGTGATGATTTTAGACTAACTAAAACCACCAACAAGCCTTAGTCTGGGATTGCAAATTTTAAATTTCATCATGAACTAATTCCCAAAGCAGCAATGATGAAAAGAAGACCAACACGAAAACAACATGAGGGCAAAGGAGGTTACTTTGAGAAAATGTCCTGCAAATGAGGCTTAGGGGTGCATTTCGAGCATGTTATATA
The DNA here is from genome assembly GCA_019787425.1 of Platygyra sinensis. Classification (NCBI taxonomy): domain Eukaryota; kingdom Metazoa; phylum Cnidaria; class Anthozoa; order Scleractinia; family Merulinidae; genus Platygyra; species Platygyra sinensis. Next base: position 6,242 of record JAHPZR010004100.1, read on the forward strand.
ATCGTGCATAAGGCCTATTGTTTACTTAGGCAGGTGGCAGTGCTCTTGGTCTTCTAAAATAATGTCTTGCAATTATACTGGAATATCGTCACCAATTTTAGGGTAATCTTCTGCAAATATCTCTGACAATCTGAAGGATGTTCTTTAGAGAACTTTGGAAGCATTCAGGTGACATTTGAAGGTGCTTGAGAATTTTCTGCTGATTTCTGCTGATTTTTAACAATCACAAGGGTTCAGGTGATCTTCAAAAAGTCTCAGAAAACAACTCCAGCCTGTAATTATCTACAGCTATCTTTAAAACACTTTGAGTGACTTCCACAGGCCTTCGAAACACCTTAGATGACAAATTTAGTAGTCTTGAATTGTCTTTGTACTAACTTCTGATAACTTTAAGTATCCTCACTGTAATCTGAACTGATGTTACACTTTTTGTACAGCTGGTAGCGCACTTGAACTGCACTGCTCTTAGCCAATCAGAATCAAGTACTTTTTTCCAAGTGTATTATTATAATTGTAATCCTAATCTTAAGTTCAAACTAAGAGGCGCTGTAATCATCTATAAGTCAACCCACTAAAATTAATGTCCTCTTGTCAGTTTTAATGGCCACCAAATATTTTAACAGGTTACAATCACGGCAAAATGATATCATAAAAGGTTAGCTTATTTGAGACACTCGGGTCACAGAAGTGTCTAATGGCTGTGTAAATTAACTGTCTTTTTAGCTGCAAAATGGATATAATCATCGATGCATATGTACTATATAACGGGACAGGGATTGAAACACGCCCATCACATAACTGTTTGTCACTCGAGACAAACAAACAACACCAATGGTCAATAGAACACATACCATGGTCAGATGGTGTCAGAGACGATGTCAATTAATACCTTCGCTTTCTGCCTGCTCATATCAGCTCCAAATGCAAACCACACCGTCAGGTAAACTAAAACTCGATTAGGCTGAAATGCTGAGTCATATACACTCCTGCAGAGAAGTTTGTTTCGGTTGCAAATACTGTCATCTCAGTACCTACATCATGTACGCTGTCATAAAAAATGCCGACCTTTGTCACCAGGGCCCAGATGTTCGAAGGCTGGATAACGCTATCCACCGGATAATGAGTGCAAAACGAATCACGCTATCCGCTGGATAGTGATTTATCCAGGGGATGGCGTTATTCACCTTTCGAACAACCCGGGCCAGGGGCCCGTTTCTCGAAAGACCCGGTAACTTGACAGGCCCGGAATCAGATTTTGAAATCAAAGCCTCAAGAAAAGTAGGGTGTTCTGACCTCTAATAAAGTCTATTTTGTTTCTTTAGCTAATAACTTTACTATACAATTTTCGAACCTTTTGTAACTCCTGTCTGGAATGGAAAACAAAAAAGCTTAACGGGCCCAGTAATTACCGGGAGCTTCGAGAAACGGGTCCCAGGCCATAAGTCAAATTGTGTTCTTCATTATACGGGGGTCAGACTTTTTTGACTAGCAAGATTTCTGATCAATACTTGACAAGACTTGATTGACACTCCATTTATATCTCGGTTGACACTTGATTAACACTCCACTGATGTCTCGGATGACAATCGGTTGAGAGTGGACTAATTTTTGATCAGTGCACGAGTCAGTCCCGGGGTTGAGGGGGATGGGGGGGGGGGGGTACTCCCACGAATTTTGGATAGGGGTGTGTCACAAAGGTTCTTGAACCCTAACCCTATTTAAGGACTAACACACGAAAACTGATACCCTTTTTAAGGCCCAAAAATTCGTTTAGATGGGGGTTTTCACACTCCACTATTAGGTAACACAATTTAGCTACCCTATCTAAGGACCATACCAGGAACACAGTAACAAAAGGGTAAAAAAAGATACCCTATTTCAGGACCGAGAACCTCAAAAACCATACCCTATTCTGCGGCACATACCTATATAGCCCATATATGGGAGTACCCCCCCCCCCCGGGAGTCAGTTGACACTCAACCAACTATTCCCTGACTATTGACCTACTGATGATTGAGTGTTGACTAAGTATTGATCCGCATGTCCATCGAGTATCAGTTGAGTATTAATCAAGATGTAGATTGAGGGAATTCATCAACACTTGACTGTGGGTGCATTTAGTATAGCTGATCCCCTATGGCCACTGGCAACAAGGATGTTCACTCCATAAGTTTGGCATCACCTTCAACATATCAATACTCTGGTGTTGTCCTTGGGTAATTTAAAGATTTTCTGGGAGGAAACTAGCATTGAGTTGGTGAAAATCTACGTTCAAGAATCTAGCCAATCATCTCATGAAATTTGCAGAGCTGCCTTCCTTGTGCCACATACGACCTCACCAGAGAGACTGCAGCTCTGCAGAGGACCACGCACAAAACAAAACAGATGACTAAACTGTGCTTATGTTAACTGATTAATTTATAGTGATCAGACAACACAATATATGACTAGGTAAAAAATGTAATACTGTATTCACATATTTACATTTTGATATTATGGTACAGAGGAATAGGAAGGTTACACGCATGGTGCGAGTCATCTTTTCTTTTTTTTTACTTCATATGAACATGCTAAAAGGGAATTTGTATTGTCATGCAATCCTCAGTCAACATTAAATAATCTGTTGCTTCTTTAATAAAATCTTAAGAGACATTTGTTAATTTTTGATACATTAAATGACACTTCCTTTTAAGAAAGCTCTTGGCATTACAAATTATGTGACAGTTAAATGATAAATTGTGACAGCTAAATCACAGTAGGCCTATCAGGCACGTTCTTCTGACTCAATGACCAGCAGGAGTCAAATGCTCGCTTTTCATAAAAACATTTAGATAAAGAGCCATCTGAGAAAAAAACAAAACAAAACTCTTGGAGCACAATAATCCTTTAACCTCTGATCAACATCTGGTTTCTCATTAATATATAGCTATTAAAATTCTGAAATGCATTTATAATTCATTAGGTTTAAACAAAGAAAGCCATAACCATGATGGTGTTTGCATATCTGGTCTTAATTAGCATGGATTTAATGTTCTTATTTCTCCGTTTTCTCCTTAGTTTTAGTTTCGATCGAGAAGGTATATATCAAGCACTCAAGACAGCTTAACAACATTTCCACACACTACAAAGTTCATAAAAATTATCCGCTTTGTCATTGGGAAGTGTAGGTCAAACACAGTCTATCACATTTGATATGTTTCATCACACATGCACAAACATGATGATGACAATAAGAAAATATTATTACTACCAGAAACCTCTTCATCACCATCAAATCTTCAAACTAATACTACAAACTTAGGAAGAATAACTCTCCACTAATAAATATTATTTTCCTAGGTAACTACATCATAATCTTCACTGTTGGGTCTGTTTCTTGTCCAAGATGTCCCTCGTAAAGGTGGCAGGAAGTTGGTGTCCTAGAGTAAACAAGACCATAGTTAGTCGATGACAAGACCAAGCATTACTTTATCATTATTTCCTTATTTTCTTTTGTTGCATTTAATGTGTCTGTGTGTGTTTACTTTAATTAGCTACTGACTTTAAATTGTAATGTATATATAATTAACTGATAACCTGGCAATTATAACTATTTCAGGTTATTTCAGGTTGTCAGTTACCCTTATTTTTTGAATTAATTATTATGTAATGCCACTGTAATTTGATCTAATTTAATCTAAATAAAGGAAGAATAAAGCCGTTGTTGTTGTATAAAATATTCTGTCACTGAGTACTACGCTTGTATTTGTTGTAGATCAATATTATATGTTTCAAACTAGATTAGATTGAATTCACCCTATAATCCCCCGACAAAAGTCTTGGCACTCCTTCCCACTTTTGCAATATCTGTCAGGGAATATATCAGTTTGTCTTGTTTCCCCCAGTTCAACGTTATTTATCGGAATGAAGTTGTTATTGCTCATTTGCAACATTGTGTGTGTGGGGGGAGGGGGGGTGGGGGGAAGAGGCGGTTGTCTATTCTAATGATGCCATTAGGTATTGTCCCCAAAATACTTTGTCAATGTACTTTTGTGCTATCTGATCCAGGCATGCAAAGGAATTTTGTCATGGATTTTAGTTCAGTTTGCTTATGTCTCTGTATCTGGTTCATTTTTTTTTTGGTGTATCAAGACGTCCAGCAGCCACACAGGGTTATCTCATATTTGCTAAAGATATATAGAGGATATTACATGCCTGCGCATGGATATGAATTTTATCTTCGAGTGGTCAACTCGATATCTCACGAGTGAGCACAGCGAACGAATGAGATATGGAGTTGAACACGAGAAGATAAAATTCATATCCATAAGCGGGCATGTAATATTCTGTTTATTATATAAACACCATCATTATTATATAAACACCAGCACCGCTTTCAAAGGCGCGATTAATTTTATTATGTAACCATAATGACGGTGATCTCTTCACGTGTGAAGATAACATGTTATCTTCACGTGTGAAGATATGAAGTTTTCGCAGGAAAGCTCCCTTGGTATTTCACTGGTGTTTATATAATAAATAAAATATTAGAATTTTCTTTTTCTTTATGATTCCTCTCAGGCAGCTTGATCCCATAGACAGCAACAATTACTGTCTAGAGGTTCACAATCAAGCAGTCTGGACACCCATTCAGGGGTTCCATACCTTGAACCAGAACTCAATTATTGCACTAGAATGCGAGTGTTAACTCTGGCATACAGCAAACTTTGATGTGTTTTACCGACCAGCTCTCAGACATACCTCATCTCCTTCTGGTATCGATGCTGATGCAAAGGCTCTGCCACCTTAAAGAGAAGATAAATACAGAAAAGACAAATATCAACCAAATTAAATTGGGGACTATGGTATTTCATGTTCCAACTGAGTCTACTTTCCAACACTGTCTTGCACCACTTGACACAGAAAGAATAAACAAAATGTGTCAGTCTGTGACTAAATCCTCCCAACTTCTTAGTAAACAAGAAAATAATGTGTGTTGACCAGTAAGAGGAATTCAATTTAAGCTATATTGAGGAGTTAATCGAAATTAAAACAGACTGGTCGTGGTTAATTGGGTTATACAGACTTCAGATATTTTTTCCATGACTTTGAGATCCAACAATAATTTAATTCTGCAAAATTCAATTTCGAGTCATTTTCTCAGGATCACACAGACATTAAATGTCTAAACCGAGTGGTAAAAAGCAAAACTTAATATCAATGGCGGATCTAGGGGAGGGGCTGTCCATCCCCCCTTATTTTGGGCAAAAAAGAAGAAAAGACTGGAGGAAGAAAAGCCGGCTGGGCAAGTAAATTAAAGCCGGGCCCCCTCCTTAGCTCAAAGTCTAGATCCACCACTGAATATAAATAATTAGTATATACTAAAACAGTAGATCGTGTTCAACACACACGCTGATTGGCTCGTCAAACTCCGGATATCCTGTACTATTTACCTCCGAGCAACTCAAGAGAAAATGGCGTTCAGTTTGCGGCTGTGACGAGCGAAGAAATCGTCCAAATTAATTTTTTGTGGTGTATATTATCTCACTGTTTTAGTATATACTAAAACAACTATTCACCTCAGTGTCGGTGGCTAGCGGTGGATATTTACCTCGCCGCTTCACGGCTCGGTAAATATCCACCGCTAGCCACCTCCACTTCGGTGAATAGTTGTTAAATAACAAAAACCCCAATAAATATATAAAACCCTTCTAAACATACTGTAAATAATTAATCCCACTAAGCATAGTGTACTAAGTAATTTCTTCTTCTTCTTTTAATTTTTAAAAACTTTTCAAGGATTTAGCAAATTTTCAACGGTTGTATTTCATCTGAAACACAGTACCTGGGAGGCGTGGTGGTCCTAAGGGCTCTAATCTTCTTGGAGATAGTCCAACACTTCCTGGAAGTCCATTTAATGTACCAGGCGGAGTGTCCCATGCAGGGAGTGGAGGAAGCTCATAGTGAGTGTCATCACTTTCTATGGGAGCTGTTTTATTTTGCTTAATTTTCTTTTTCTTTTTCTTCTTTTTTTTCTCCACCTCCGTTTCTTTGGATGTAGCATTTTCATTCACAGGCGAGCCTTCATTCAGTTCATTACCACTTCCTTTTTGCAAATTTTCTTTAGTTTCATCGAGAGCTTCCATCCTATCTTCCTTAAAGTGTGTATCTAAGGGACTGAGCCTATCATGAGCATCATCTTCCACCTGTGCACAATATCAAAGGAAAATTCTTAGTTGCATTTTCCAAATAACACATAACTGAACACTGAACACAAGTCTACTTAAAAGTGAACCCTGAGCTTGCATATTTTATACCTAACAGTCAACATGTGCATGTCATAGCTGAGTTCACTGTTGCTTGATTAAATCAGGAGGAAGTATAGTTTAGAACCATCTAATCAACATGTCATAGCTGAGTTGACTGTTGCTTGATGAAAACAGGAGCAAGTAGAGTTTAGAACTATTTAAGGACGTTCGCGCCCATTGCTACTGCGCATCTCTACTGTGCACGCTATACATGACATGGCACGTTCCATGTCATGTATGTCAAGCGTGCGCACCGAGTTGAAACTCAACAAAATATAGAGCTGATGACCTTTGCGGTAACTTGATCTGTGAATATTTTTGTTGGATGCTCGGTGACCCACACTTTTTTTTCAGCAGATCACTTCCTTTTCTGATTCTTTCCATTATACTAAAAAAACAAAAAAAATCTGTTCGTGGGAAGTTTTAATTATTTCTCATATACTATTCAAATAGGGTCGAATTGGCACATGGATACATGTGTGCGCAACTTAGAAGTTGCACTTTTTAAGGCTAATTCTACCTGATTTAATGACATATGTAGCAAAGATCTATCAAATAGGCCTGTATATGCTGTGTTAAACACACATAACTTAGATATGATTCTTCAACTTAAATATATGCCGATAGTAATGAATCCAGCCAGAATCGCCCCAAGTGACTAGAAATCCTAGATAGAAATGCTATGGTGTGTGATACGCCTTATCTTCAAAACAAGTTCGGTGACCCCCGATTTGTTTTACGTTTTTAATCTAATTTTATCATTTTCTATCTGCAGTCAAAGTTTTGAAAAAATCTGTACGAGGGAACTTTTTGGGTGGGAACTTCCCTGCTAACAGAGGCTCTTTTCCTGGTGTTCGCTGTTGGGAGAAAAGAGACCTCTGCCATGAATTGAAAATGGCTACATTGAGCATGCTCCCCAGCTTAGCGACCGAACCATCACACGTAATGTTTGTTACAAGTGACGAAAGTAAAACCTGTCACTCAAACAGGAAACATCGACAAACCGAGATTAGGCCGAGCGATTAGGCCTACCAGCTCACTACACAATGTGATTTCTCCACAACAATTCTAATCAACCGATCTTCCATCCTTAAAAAGAACTACTTGGATCAGATGTTTTCCAAGGTTTCTGGACTGCAGTAAAGTATTTTGGCTTCTTCGAGCTCCTTCAGTGTATCGTCGATGTCAAACAGCTCCCGCTCCATTTCAACAGCCGCTTTCAGCTTGAGTCTTTGGCAGGACTCAAGCTGGTCAGATATGAGTGCATTTTTAGCAGTGAAACAACCACAACAAGTGGGAACTTTAGATGACAGAATTTTCACCTTTCGTGCAACAAGCACAGCAGTGTGGTAGATCAGAGTTTTCTCATGCCCGGTCTCAAACCACGTAAACATGTCTCGCCGGTTTAAAAAATGAAATAGGGCCTTGAACTGCTCGTCATTCAACTTTTTTTATCTTTCCATCCTCGAGATAATCCAAAACGAAAGAAAAGCAAACTTTGTAACTCTTTACGATCAAAATCTTTTGAGCAAACGAGTGCGCTATGTTTATAATGTGGGCTCAATAAAGGACAGCAGAATTAATGTACAGAAATGCACGAGACGTAACGGGCTCAACCTGCGATCAACGAACACCGTGAGGAGCATGCATTGTAATACAGCCGCCCAAAATCGTGGACAGTGGTTAAATCAAAGCCATTTTCGATCCATGGTAGAGGTCTCTTTTCCCCCATCAGTGACCATCAGGAAGAGAGCTTCTGCTAGCAGGGAAGGCACAAACATCCTTAATCAAATAATTTACAGTGATTTCTTTGTTCTGTCTGTTGTTTTTGTTAATTTTGCTTTGAAAGTAATAAGGAAAATTTTCTCAAACTTACTCTTGTATTTTGTTGTTTTTCCTGGTCTTCTGAAATTTCAGGTAGTTTAGGTTTCTTCTTTTTCTTCTTCTTCTTCTTTATCTTCTCTGTTACATCTGGCTCAGGACTAGTTTCTCTTCCTTCTTTCTTCTTCCTAGGTGAGGTTGGTGGTTCTGGTGTATTCCGTTCTTTCTTCTTCTTCTTCTCTTTGTCCTAATTTCAAAGATGAATTAAGTAAATCAGCACAAAAGTTTAGCTACCCAGGAGAGCTCCAGAATTGTATGCACAAGACAGCCTCTACATGTAATGTAGAATTGACTTGTGACTACCGGTAAATGCTGTTTCTTCATTCTACTGAATGGTAGTTGAATGGTAAAGTTTGCACAGGCAACACAAATTCTGCTGGTCAAATTTTTCTCAGCAGCTGCAATTTGGCCTGAGCCAAGATGGCTGGGCTGTACTTGATCATTATGTGATCTCAGGTTGGTAACATGTTGGTTTGCTGGAAAAGCTTAATGTTGCAATTGTATTAAAAATCTAAAAGCACTCCTGAAACTGTGGACAACTGTGATATGGACTAACTTTTTCTTTCATTTTTCTTTTCATTTTAGTCTGTTAGAAATTCCATTCCTCCTGGGGATTAAAGGCTGTATACTAACTAAGAACTTAATATTTTCAAACACTGAACAATTATTTTTCCTTGCATTCACTGTTAAAAGTACTTTACCTTGCTAACAACAACATCATCATCTGATTCTTCTATCTGATTCAGTTTGGCCCTCTCCGCAGCCTCCTTTTCAGCTTTCTCTCTGGTGATTCAAATTAAAAGTAAAAAATATATATTATAAAAACATATTAGTACTCCGATCTTAAATCACCCAAATACTGAGAGGAGTTCAGAATGTCATGATCATATCACTTACCTTGCTTCTCTAGCTATTCTGACCCGTTCTCTCTTGCGTTCTCTCTCTTCATCCTGTGCTTTTTTCTAAAACAAGAAAAGGAAAAGAAACCCTTGAGTATTCCACTCGTAATAAGGGATGCTGACACTTAACTATGAACCAATTACAAATCTATCAGACAATACAATAAAGCTCAAAAGTTGAAAACTACAGTAATACCAGAATTATTAAGCAAATAAAAATATTGTGTCAAATGTTTCAAAACAAAGCATTTAACCAAAATTATAATAAACTATTTTAGGTGACATTATACTCACTACATATTAAGAAATCAGCTGAATCTGATTAAATTAATTTTTTCTTTATCAACACCAATTTGTTTTTATTAATATTCACCTGTTCTGCCACGTCCTTCTCAATTCTTCTTGACAGATTGACATGATCTTTAGAAATCTCAGATAAAAGCCAACGGAATCCTGCAAGGAGAAACAATGCATTCAAAATGAAAAACTTGCTTTAAAGAGGCAGATTTTAATTAACATAGACTGAAGTACAGTGTATGTAGCTATCCATGTGATTTGAAGAGCGGTGTAGGAACTGAACATCAAACTACTATTTTAGGAACATGCACCCTAAACCGCTAATAATAAAAAAATATCAAAAACTGGTGGTGCAGAATTTTATCTTTGCGCTGTTTGCAGCATTACCAATAACCACATAATTTAATTCAAATCAATAATATGACGCAAACACCGCTGTATAAGCCGCACTCGCAGATAAGCCGCACCCCAAGTTTGGGAACTCAAATTTTAGAAAAAAATTTTGGAAAGAAATTAAAATAAATCGAAAGTGGAATCTTAAGAAAGATGTCTGTTATGTACATAATTTCATATTTTTTTCTGAAAGTTTCTTGAATGGGCCAACCCGTGCATAAACTAACATTTAAACAGGGAATGCTAAAACTCTTACCTATAATTTTAGCTCTGTAATGGTATATTGAAAATCCGACTTAGACATAATTATGTCGATTGTTTCTCAATAGAATTTACATACAACAACAACGGTGAACAACATGAACACTTCAGTTTCAGTTTGTTTGTTTGTAGCTCAGTAACCAGGCAATTGATCAGGAGTTGGGAGTACTGGGAATGAGGCAGTTTACCACATGTATTTTAGCCTGCAGAACAGGTGTAATTTTTTGCATATTTCTGGCGAACAGAGACGAAAGCGAGGCGAGCGCAAAGCGCGAGTTGATCCTCCCCTTGCACGCAAAATGTGCTTCGCTCGCCTCGCTTTTGCCTCTGCTCCACTAAAATACGGAAAAAATTATGCCTGTTCTGCAGGCTACCCATATTTTCGCTCAGCGCTCGCTCATTGAGGGATTGATTTCTGTAGAAGTGAGCGGCCATTGGCGGCACTGTAAACAACTTTGTGGTGGAAAGAGATTCCCTGCTGAGTGACATTTAGCTGCTCGAGAAAGGCAACGTTAAACCGGTTAATATGAACAAAAACGGCTCTTTTAGGAGCCACCAATGTACTGTGGTATAGTTTTGTGGAATTCTTATCATTTTGCTACACAGGTCTACGCAGATTGTAAAATTTTTGCTGAAAAGTGTTAATTTATGCAAATTTATGGCATGGTGTCCAGATGTTCTCACAGATAAGCCGCGTCCCCGATTTGATACGTAAATTTTGAGGAAAAAGGTGCGGCTTACACGCCAGTGTTTACGATAATTATATTATGGCATACACTTACCTTTCTTAATTTGTCTGTCTACTTTATTCCCTTTACCAAGCACTGCTGTACAGCAAAACTAGTCAAAAATTACAAACATATTAAGAATATTTTTGCCAACTGTTTAAATATCTATTTTTTATATTAATATAATTGTACAGATTTAAATAGATTTTATTTAGAGAAAATAAAGCCAAAACTGCCCAATCAAGCTATATCATGACAGTGGAATCCCGATTTCTCGAACCCTCATTTTTTCCAACCTCCCAGTAACTGGAACCAAAAGTCATATCTTTCTCCTCAATCAAACACTGTAATTTTACCCCACATTTCTCAAACTAGCTGATTTTTCAAACCAATTTTTGTTTCCCTTGGAGATTTCAAAAATCAGTATTTCACGGTAATTATACATTCCACATACATGTAATTCTTAGTCACATTTTATGATAAGATTAACTTACCACTTGGCAAGGACACTTGCATCTTTCAATAAGTGTATCAAGTTCAAGCCGTCTGTGTAACTCATCTTCATTCAAAGCTCCTTCGTTGTCCTGTTTATTGCCAAGGCTTAAAATAAAAACAGTTAACAGATTAATGTTATGTTATGAAAGCAAAATCCACCTTTCGAAAAATTGTCATTATGCTGCCCAAAAATTGTTACTGCCACACATACAAAACAATGTAACCCCCAAAAGGTGAGATATGGAACGGTGTCATCATATGTACAACAGTTAGTTACGAGGTCAAAAGAAAATTGCATGTTCTAACAGTCAGAATATTAGGAGGTTTAAAATATTATGAAAACAGGTACTCCATATAAATACACTGTTTAATGTTATTTTAATCTAGACACAAAGTACTTACATAAGTAAAGGTTTCCCTGCCACACGAGGCTGCATCTCTGTTTCTTGAAGTGCCTTCTTGCATTCCTCAAGCCTGTCTGTGTCACTGGCATCCACAACAAACACTATTCCAAATGACTTAAAAAAGTAATTGCTAAAATAAGTTGGTTGATGACACACCATCCCTGACACCCCAAGTAAGAATTTTACTCCCTGGGAGGCAGACATCTTGAAGCACAAGTCCACTTTGATGCAGAACTGTGAGTCCACCAAGAAATAGACTAAGATTTTTTTACATTCATTGTCACCTTAAATTCTTGTCCTTGTAATTTTTATTCTTAAAAGGTAAAAGTCTGCATACGAGCCAATTGTGGCCCACCAGGCCGGGGCTTATCCCGGTTTCTGTAACATGAAGCGACTAGGAGTATTTTCTACTCTCCCCTGGATCGATGGATGGGATGCTAATCCATCGCAGGGTTACCCCCAGCATTAAATTCACCGGTACCCATTTATACACCTGGGTGGAGCAAGGCACCGTGAGAGTAAAGTGTCTTGCCCAAGAACACTTCACAATGTCCCCGGCCAGGGCTCGAACCCAGACTGCTCGCTCCAGAGTAGAGCGCACAAACCATGAGGCCATCACGCCTCCCACAGTTGTGTTTTTGCCCATTTTGCTTCCAATTCCTGATAAGAAATTGAATTTCTGCACATGCACCTCCTAAATTCAATCTGTTTCACAATGCAAGCTACACTAACTTACAAGTGACTTCGAGCATACATGTAACAAAAAACATCACGTGTTTCTATTGAAAAATTGTCAGCTGACTGTTTCTTACCTCTGCATAGTAATTTTTCCAAATTGAGCGAATTCTTGCTCCACCTCCAACATCAAAAAGTGTAACATTAAATCTGTACAGTGAGAACGAGGAGTTTAAAAGACCAACAGTTGGAGTAATTCCCTCAGTGGAATCTGTGAAAAGCAAAGAGAATTGAGACTTATGTTACCAATAGTTATTTATATAGCCTCGATCAACTGTTGATAATAACAAAATTTTTCGAATGCTGTCAGCTGCTAGCAGCCAGGACTTTCATTAAGGGCTAGGAACCAGGCAAACTCTTGATGTGGCTGACTGGCTTGTGCGTCACAGTGACTCCAAGAGCTATGCCGGCGGGGGTGTCTACACCCCTGGTATGGCCTCCAAGCCAGAAAGGTCAAGGAGTAGGGTCCAGACTAAAGACAGTCCCACAACCCATCCAGATGTGGAGGTTAGGCTTGAGGCTAACAACCCCATCCTGTAAAAAGTACTAACTTGTTATGGATTTGAAACAACAACCAGGCTGTCAGGATGATTTTGCTTGCCTGGTTTGACCATCTAGGGGAAGTTTCTCTCACAAAGAAGTAACAATTAAAAAAAAATTGCCCACCTGTGAAAACCAGCGACCCTCTTACTGAAAATATTTAAGATGATTTCCACACAACACTCAAGCAATACTGGCAAAAATTAAGTTATTTACCAAAAAAACCTCATAGCATAGTAATATTTTTAAGAAAGGTACTAAGAAGATCTTCTCGAGATTTAAGCTCTCTAGCTGACCCCGTGAAAGAAAATTGAACTTCAAGTTCTACATATTTCAACTAGAATGGACATTTTGCGTTAGTTGAAAACACAGTAACACACACATGAAGCATTCCCATTCAAAATCTTATGCATGCGCAAACACGTGATTGTGTTCCCTTAAGTTGAACACGAGAAGAAAAATTCCACGTCTACAAGTAACCATGTATTAAGTGAGCTTTCATGTGAAAACTTTATATCTTCACACGTGAAAATAGCATGTTATCTTCACAGGTGAAGAGATCACTGTCACTATGGTAACATAATAAATGGCGCCTTTTTCACTGGTGTTTATATAATAAATACAATGTGCTCACTCGTGAGATATCAAGTTGAACACTCAAAGATAAAAATTATTCAAATCCACGTGCGGGCATGTAATATCCTCTGTTTATTTTGTTCATTATTTAAACACAATAGACACACTAAAGATGACGTTTTTGAGGATTTTCCGAAAATTTCTGAAGATTTTCCAAAATTGTTCTGAGGGCCAGACAAACATTTCCAAACATTTTCCAAACATTTCCGAATATTTTCTGAAGATTACTGGAGATTGCCGAGGATTGCAGAAGACAACCAAAGAAAATCTGAAGATGTTTCGATCATACACCAACAAATTCAAGTGTACAGCTTGTTTAAGGGACAAAAGAAAAATCTTATCAAAAATGGTATCTCCACATGTGATGATATCATATTGTTTTTATAATTTATCGTGATCAATTTAATACCACTTATATAATAAAAATAATATTCGTCTTCCATGTGAAATAAGTTAAATGTCGCTGGAAAGTCACAAGTCTATGAATTTCGAAGTCCATAGTGTAGTTAGAAGCTTAAAGACCTTATAAGAGTGAACAACTTCACCGACTGTACAACGCAGGACTGAACGGTTCATTCTTGTACAGTCGGTATTATTAAATTAATTCTACAAACCTCCAGTTAGATCAGCTACTGTCGACGTTTTCCCTGCATTATCCAAGCCAACCATTAAAAGAGTGACTTTCCTGTAAAAATTAGAGATTGGTAGATCTCAGCCAAATCGTAAGCTTATATCGAAAGGCAAATCGCATCTTCAACTAAAATTTCCACATCTAAATATTATAAGCTAAAGATACACAACTTTTCCACCTACTTCGATGGCTCTCTCCTTCTTTTCACCCAAGCAAAACAATTTGCCATAAGACTAATCATTACTAGCAAGGAATCTCCCTTGAAGGTAACCCTATAAACTGAATATTTACAACTGAATATCGCAACGCACTGATATTATTATCGACCTCAACCTCATTTTGCCATTTTCTGTCCTTTTTGTCAAGAGAGGTCACGTGACTTTTGATTGCAGCAGCTTTGTTCCCTTGACAACCCTTGACAACCCTTGACAACGACGACATACAAGCCTTTCCTATCCCCAGTTCTCCCGACCTTCTTTCACGTCATGGATAGGAACAAAGAAAAATGGAACGGGAAGGAACGGGAATTATTCGGGAAATCCGTTCAGAAATAAATATATACTGGCCACTCTCACGCCTGAGGCGTGAGTCTCACGCTTAACTGCGATTCAGGCGTCCCTTATTATTTTTGCCGTTCGCGGCGGAGGAAAGGTACGCCTGATAACAATTACTTGGACTATTTGCCGCCGCCCCAAGGGGTGGACCATTTGATTTTTGATGGGGGGGTTGCAGGATTTTTAGGCTGCTAGATATTTTTTTTTATTCTTCTAGCCCTGCAGGATTTTTTTTTTAATCTCCATGTCCTTGCATGATATTTTTTTAATGGAAATTTAGTACACAAATTTTGAAGTACGCTAGTTAACTCGACCGTCACCAGCCACTCAAAATTCACCCTATTAAAAACTACCTTTACACGCAATGCCCTTTGAAGTTGACATCAGAGGCGGATCCAGGGGAGGGGTTGAGGGGGTTGCAACCCCCCCTTTGAGATTTTTTTTTGTTATTTTGCTTGATTCTTCGTAAAATAATAATAGAATAATTTTTTTTTTCTTTGGGGGGGGGGGGGGGGGTATGGCTCTGGACCCCCTCAAGATATCGCGCCAGAGGCAGGGGCCGTCACTCGCCTTCCACACCATTGGTGTTCAAGGTTACTTCGGTAGTGTACAACCCCCCCTTTCAGAAATTCCTGGATCCGCGCCTGGGACATCTTTCTTTCAAAGCAATAAAGAGTTTCATCTTTAGTCAGTGTACAAAGAAATGCATCTCCACTAACCTGTGGCTAGTTGATATCCCTGTCAGGTTAGTGGATGTTATGCATCACTTGCCCATTGGATCACTTGCCCACTGGGCAAGTGAACGTTTTTTATTTCTAATTACGTAATGCTACTGAGAAAAGCCTTCAGACTTGTGTGAAATGGTTCCATCTTGTCCAAAGGGCGAGCTGGAAAATCCATCTTATTTGACCCTGTTTATTGCTTTCAAAGCAAGAGAGGGGGACTTCAAAGAAGGAGACATTGAACAGTAATCTGGCTTCTCAAAATACGCATTTAGTATTTGGAGTTATCTAGAGTTTAAAAAAACATTAGGGTTCAAGAAATGGGGACCTCACTGTAGATTTTACCAGTTAACACGACGTTTTGAGTGGACGTAGAAGCTGCTGGAGGGGGTATAATGCTTAATTCTTATTGATGGATAAAATAGACAGTCTGCCAGCTTGTGCTGTATTAAAGACATTGTTAAATAAACATTTTTGTTACCACCCCTGGGGCCCGTCTCTCGAAAGTCCTGGTAACTTAACGGGCCCGAAATCATATTTTGAAATCAAAGCCTCAAGAAGAGTAGGGTGTGTTCTGACCTCTAATGAAGTCCATTTTGTTTCTTTAGCTCATAACTTTACTGTATAATTTTCAAACCTTTTGAAACTCCCATCCGGAATTAGCCTCTTCCAGGCGTTCAGTTAGTCACGGCACAGCGCAGTGCTGTGCCGTGACTAACTGAACGCCTGGAAGAGGCTAATCTAGAATGGAAAACTAAACATCTTAACGGACTCGGTAATTACCGGGAGCTTCGAGAAACAGGCCCCTGGTTACTACACCTCAGTTTCAATAGGTGAAAAAAACAGATTGGTAGTTGACCCCTTTAAA
Organism: Platygyra sinensis; assembly: GCA_019787425.1. Lineage (NCBI taxonomy): Eukaryota > Metazoa > Cnidaria > Anthozoa > Scleractinia > Merulinidae > Platygyra > Platygyra sinensis. The sequence continues at coordinate 22,574 of JAHPZR010004100.1, forward strand.
AGCGTTTTGATTTATTTAATCGTCTTTTGTACTCGTACACATATCCAGAGCATCAGTTTCACATGCTTGTATATTTTGAACCCTGAACCAATTCAATGTAGCCTGCTTTTACTTTTGTTTGTTCCATTTCCTTCTCTATCAAGTAAATCGTATTTTCTTACAAAAAATACCTGCACGTGGCAACTGTTACGGTGGGAATCTGAACGCATGAATATCTTTGAATGATAATATCCTTCTAGATCAGAGGGTTCACTTTAATAGGAAATGTAATAGGTAGACTACGCGTCACACGCTTTCAAAATACCAAATCACAGATCAAAAAATGTGATGCCCAGCCCTGTATCATGTGACTCACAGCTACTTTTGGGGCCGTCACATATCACGCAAAAATCCTTTGGCACGCCCTGGTTACGGCTGCCCGATATTTTTTCCTTCTTAAGAATTCTGCATGATATTTTTTTTAACCAGAAGCACATGCTCGATATTTTTTTTGGGATTTGCACAACCCCCCCATCAAAAATCAAATGGTCCACCCCTAATTAAAATATCTGTCAGCGCGAATGTCAGAATTACCGGAAGTCTTCCGTGTTATCGACAGATCGGATCGAAATCCACCAATCGCAGCCATTAGTGTGACCTTCGAACCTTCTTTACGTCATGCTAGCGGGCTGTGATTGGTGGATTTCGATCCGATCTGTCGATAACATGTATGATTGACGGAAATTTTAAAAAAGGTTTCCGCGGGTGTTTTGTTTTCGAAAGTCGCGTATCAACGAAAACGAAAACGGTGGCAATACATAAATAGCGCTCTTGCCTAATCCCGTCGGTAGCACCGCCAAAACATCTCTCCCATGGCATGCGATTCTATGAATGCATTCTATTTGTTCATCATTGAGAGTTTTGTGAACAAAACTCTGAAGAGAAGCATTTAAAGCTGACAAAAACTCGCTCTCTTCGCTCGCCTCGTCAGACGTCATGATGGCATTCATCAGCACGCGGGTTTTTTTTACCGGTAACCACACCGCCACAAATGTAACCAATCATGGCTCAGCTCTAAGTACCTTTTTGTTTCTTGACCAATCAGAGAAAAGTCCAGATTCTGGACTAGCAACAGACAAATAGTCAAGTAATTGTATCAGGCGTACCTTTCCGCCGCGACCAAAATATAAGGGACGCCTGATCGCAGGTTAGTCTCACCCGCCTGCGGGTTGAAAACTCACGAGTCTCACGCCTGCGGCCAATTTCTCACGCCTGATTGAAAAATGTGAGTTGTTGCCGTCTTGCTTGACACAATTTCCAAAAATTTGTTAACTCAGACGCATGTAAGGAACGAAAAAACCATGTGTAAAAATGAATAACTGGACAAGACCTTATCAACTCGCGATCTCTGATTTTTGACGATGAAAAGGCATTGTGGTAGCGAGCTCGTCGGTTTATGCGCGTCCTAAGACTATCAGCTAACGTCGGTCCTTGTGGTAAGCGTTTCTCGATAAACTTCAACTTCGGTAGACTTCGGACGTTCTTCGATAGCTTCGGACGTTCTTCGGAAGTCTTCGGACATGATCGTGTCAGTCTTTCCAAAAATCTCCGTCAAGCTCCCAGGGTAAAAAATCTCACTCCTATCTCTCAGAAAAAGTTCAGGGCAGGTATAAAATAATGTTGACTACAAAAAGTGGGGGCCAGAGAGGTCTGAGCAGGTAGCCACCTGGCAAGATTGGACAATGTAACACAGTATAATAGTAGGTGAAGGACTGAAACAATAACTTTGCTTTTCTAAAAAAAGGACGGCACCTGAATCGAGGGTCTTTTGGTCTCTTTTCCTCCGAATTAAAAAGTCAAGACCACGTAGAAACAATTTAATAAAAAAATCAATTTAAAATTCTAAAAGTCCAGGGGGCCCCCGAGTTCGTCCGAAAGCCGGTTAATGTTAACCCAAGGTTTAAATGTTAACTGACGCGTCCTTTTTTCTTGTTTAAAATGTTTTTCACCTCTAACGGCTGGTTGTAGTTTGAGATTGCTCCAGCTCCAAAACTGAAGGGCAAGCTAGTATATAAAGAGAATTACCTAACCGAAAAGTTCCAAAACTGAAATCCCAAAATCCTCGCGACCCATGGGACCCCGCGCCGAATTTTTCACGGCTCGCGCGCGGGTTCGCGCCTCCCCCCCCAACACCTCGTTCCCAGGATCCTCTCTCTCTAGTTGCACGTGGTCGGAAAGCCGCGCCATTTTCCGCCATTCATTGACGAAAACCATCACCGAAAAAACAGATCAGACTGACATACAACTCCTTCATGGGAGACCAAAGTTTTTAATTGTCGGTGGAGGGAGGAAGAGAGCACGCTTATAGCATGGTACAAAGCTTGCACAGTCCAAACCAACGTCGGAAACAATTTCTCGTTTGCACCAGGCTTAATGCTGTGGGATTGGCTTGTCTACCAGCGGAAAACACAGAACGGTCCCTTCCTCGATACTCGACCAGAACGACACCGAAAGCCGTTGTAAAATACTGTACAGAAAAACAAGGTTAGACTTTGTTATTAATTGAGACCGGAAGCACCGCTAGCTAATGGCTTGGGAGACTGTCTCAGAGAGAACAATATTCCTTGTTTCGGGCCAAGTCGGAGTGCCGCTCGAATCGAGTCTAGTAAACAATTTGCGAAAGAGTTTATGCAGCGGCATAATATTCCTACGGCACGCTGGAAAGCTTTCACAGATGTAGAGCAAGCATGCAAACATATTGAATTATCGGATTATGAAGCTTTGGTGGTCAAGGCTAGTGGTTTGGCCGCCGGTAAAGGAGTTGTTGTGGCAAACTTCAAAGAAGAGGCCATGAAGGCTGTGAAAGATATGCTACAGGTAAGCCATTCTCAGTGTAGTGCGGTGGAAGGCGGGCAAGGGAGGGGGGGAAGAGGGTGGGGTTAGAAGTGTCATTTACAGAGTTGGCAGAAAGTTCTCGACCGTAGGTCATGTGTTAATTTGGCATGTTGTGTACCAGTCAAATCAAAGCTTATTAAATTAAACATCCCCACCCCCGGGCATACCCCATGCATTTGACATCTTTTCCTGCCCGGGAGGGAGGGAATTTGATGAACTTAGTCTTCCCAGGAGCAGGGCATTTGATCGTTACTCATAGGGGGTGGGGAAAGTGATTGCTATAGCCTTGATTTCATATCACGAGTCGCGCTGATTCCACATGGTGTGACAAAATCATGGGGGAGACAAGCCTTGATGCATTCAAAGCAAAAGATACCTGATTCATGGCGGACTGGCTGAAAAGCAAAGGCTTGCACAAGGTTTGCTCTGTATTTGAAAGTATTCAAGAACCAATTATATTATCCTTGGCATGTAATGTTTATGTACACAGCTTCTGGAACATAATAGAAGCTACTGAAAAGTCTCCCCAGGGTGGGTGCATTTGATCACCTGGAATGGACCTATGATGGGGCATCTGAACAGCTCTTCAGCCTTGGGAGGAGGGAATTTGAACAAAAATTCAAATGCCCGGGGGTTGTCCGGGAGGGGGATGTTTAAGTTTCGATTTGACTGGTACATTAGTGCCATACATGCTCCCCCATAAAGTCCATGTGTGTAGGGAGGAATAACTGCTATATTTTGATCCATTTTGTTGGTTCCTTTTTTTCAAGGGCTGTTATCGTAATGTCAATTAGGTGTTTAATTTCTTTGATTTAAAACTTTGGCAGCAGATAAAATTATATTCATTTCTTAGGACAAGATTTTTGGTGAGGCAGGATCAACAATAGTAGTTGAAGAAAAATTAGAAGGAGAAGAGGTTTCTGTAAGTATTTAATTGATTTGTGTTTAATTATGAACACTTCATATATTATATGTGCGAGTTACAGTATGTGGAAATGCAAAAGGGTTTTGTGCATATCAATGTACCAGAGAGCTAACCTGAGTATCAGGCCCAGGGCTCGAAATAATTTCCGGAGAGTCTCTGGACACGATGACCGGCCAAATCCATTTTAGCTCGGTCACATACCGTTTCTGGCCGGTCAAATTCTATAAAATAAAAAAACTCTTAAAACAGGGGCCCATGAACCAAAACTGAGGTAATATATTTCCAAAAAAGTTGTTGCTTAGAGCTTATAGCACTTTCAAGCACTCATTGTCAACAACAAATGCCTCCAAATGTAATGATTTCTGGTGTACGTATCACGGTGTAAGATCTTGATCCTAAAACTCTTCCAGTAATCCATGTTACTCCTCATCACAAGAAAAGAAAAATTTGTATTCATCGAGAAAAGCTTAGTAACCAGGCATTTTAACTCGGGTGTGCTGAACCGGAAGACACATCAAGTGTTCAAGAAATTATTTTTAACTTTGTGACCGGGAGTGCGTGAACTCCGATGTCTGTTTTCAATGCCCGAATTGTAAACAACGGTCTTGTTGCATTTCACCCAGGATTTCAGATCACAGTTCCGCAAATGACAATACACAGCGACTTGCTACAACTGAAACAACTGAACCGCATGGGAGTTTTAATTTATTTCATTTTCAAAACGATCAAATGTGACCGGTCAACATGACCGGCAAGACGAAAGGTTGACCGGTCAACTCCCAAATCAGTTCGGACATTGTCCGTTGACCGGCCGTTATTTCGAGCCCTGCAGGCCTTTCTTAGCAAGAGGGTAGGGGTAGGGAGGAATTGTAGAGAAAGACCTGACACAAACGTTTTTATTGGCTCATGTTGAACGTCCAGATAATCTGGACGTTGCGCTGACTGGATAATTTACAATGCACCCTGACGTCACACCACCAGAAATAAAAATTTCATAATGGCATATTCTGTGAACTGATCTTGACAAGAACGAAAACTTGGCTAGGTGATCATAGAAAGCGACGATTTCAAAACAGCTCTTGAAGTCGCTCTTCAGTTCTTTCCTGGAATTAAACTAAAAGAACAGAA
>JAHPZR010004100.1:35000-42500 GCA_019787425.1 Platygyra sinensis
AATTACAGCCAAATGTTAATTTCCCGCAATGCGCAAGCTAGACAATGTTGATATCAGGTCATTTACAGAGACTTAAAATTTTGATTTCACATTATCACGCCACCGCAAGGACTTAAACCCTTAGGATTTTACTTAGGGTTAGGGTTACCGCTCAAAACTAGGGCTAGCGTTGAAGGGTTACAGAACAAGGTTAGGCTTAGAGTTAACGCTTAGGGCTACGGCTTGAAACTAGGGTTACCGCTTAAAACTAGGGTTACCGCTTGAAACTAGGGTTACCGCTTGAAATAGGGTTACCGCTTGAAACTAGGGTTACGGAACAAGGTTAGGCTTAGAGTTAACGCTGAGGGTTACCGCTTAAAACTAGGGTTACCGCTTGAAACTAGGGTTACCGCTTGAAACTAGGGTTACCGCTTAAAACTAGGGTTACCGCTTGAAACTAGGGTTACGGAACAAGGTTAGGCTTAGAGTTAACGCTTAGGGCTACCGCTTGAAACTAGGGTTACGGAACAAGATTAGGCTTAGAGTTAACGTTTAGTGTTACCGCTTGAAACTAGGGTTAGCGTTGAAGGGTGAGGGTTATTGCCTAGGGTTAGCGCTAGCGCTTCATTGTTAGGGTTAGCGCTTCGGATAATGTTAGAGTTAAGGTCAGGACGCGTTAGGGTTAGTGCAGTGTTAGGCCAAGGAAAACAATCAAGATGTAACCTTAAAAAATGTTGATTTCAGGTTTTTAAAACCGTTAAAATTGTGATTTCACGTTATCATGCGTCCGCGAAGACGTTAATTTCACTCAAATTACAGCCAGTTCACTTTACGCGATTTCACGTTAAGGCATGACGGCAAGGATGTTGATTTCACTTCAAATCCAGCAAGCTGTTCATTTCACCCAGCACGTAAACTCGAAAACGGCAATTTCGGGCCTAAATAGCTTAAAATGTTGATTTCACTTTAAAGCGTCACAGCAAGTATCTCTATTTCATTTTAACTGCCTGCAACGTATAAGCTTAAAAATGTAGGGCTGACAGATTAACAGATTAACCCTTCTGTGCAACGTACAGGTCTCTCTCCTTACATCTGCATGGCCCCTGATCCCAGAAGTTTAAAACACTACAAATCATGCCAATTTGAATTAAAATCAACGTAACCTGGATCACAGATCTATGTTTTGAATCAATTGATCGCTTCTTGTTGGCCATTATTATGTTGGAATAAAAAAGGAAAAAAAACACGCTCTGTAATTAGTTAAATATTGTTGTGATTTACGGAGTCTTGTCTTGTCTTGTCTTGTCTTGGCTTGTCTCACCGAACGTGATCGAAATGCATGCTGGGAAGGTTCTGTTACACCTCGTGCGCGGGTAAACATGGAGGATGATGGAAGAAAAATTTAAAAGTCTAAAAGCAGTTCTCATTTTCCAAACTTTGAAGCTAGCAGCGCTTGGCAAATGGACCGCAACTCACGACAGGGTTTTATTCTTGGGCAAGAACTGCTCTTGGACTTTGCTGCCTGTATCAACCTGACTTCGAACGCTGATAACTGACTTGCCGCTGATATCAGTTGCGTTGGAAGTTACAGAACACGCTTTGCTTCTTTAAAACGTGCTGGTGACTTACGGGTTTATCAAGGCTTTATGATGCCTATCAACCACCAGGCAGGCTACAAGGTACTTAAAAACAATGCTTAAGATATTAGTCGAAAGAGCTGTACTGCATCATGCATCACTTCTCTTTGCTTTGACGCTCGATCGAAATTCACGTGTTGTCTCACGTCACATTAACCTGTATAAAAAATCTCTCCAGATTCCTGCTGTTACGCATTTTTTTTAAAATAGATATCTTCATTTTTGAAAAAAGAAAAGGAACAGAGCGAAAAAAAAAATTGAGCGACCTCATGTCGAACCGGTGTCACGGCAAAACAAATTCGAATCTCGCCCGTTCAGCGCCTCATCCGCTTGTGCTAACGAAGCAGTAGTAAGAGCTTAAGGTATTATAGTGAGTTCATCGCTTAGCGAAACAAAAGGTCCCCAGAGGATGCCCTTGGAAAAATGTGTTTTTTTGCATACGTAATATCTCAAAAAGGAAGCAAACTTCAGGGAAAAAACATGCAGAACATTGTTTGACACACGGAAACAAAAACTGCATGCGAAATTTGGAGCGTTTTTGACAAAGTTCACTTTTCAGTAAAAAAACCTAACGCCCTTTTTCCACCGAAGCCTTCAAATGTTAGTCGCCTGAGGCGACCAGGCGCCGTTAGAGCACAGCCTTGCATGTGTATTTTGTGCACCCTCGACCGATATATCGGTCGACATATCAGCCCATACTCGACCGATGTATCGGTCGACACATCGGCTGAGTGTCGACTGACATGTCAGTCAACATATCGTCCGACTCTCGGCCGATATATGTCAACTGAGATATGTCAGTTGACGTATTAACTGAGATATATCAGCTGAGTGATGATAAAAATATCGACCAACTATCGGCAGATATCTTGGTCGATATAGCAGCCGATGCTCGGCCAATACGTCGACCATTGATTGTCGGCAGAATATCAGTTGACTGTCAGTGGTATATCAGTCAAAAGCTTAGACTGTCAGTGTCAGATGCATAAGTTATACACATTTCTGAAGGCTTTATGTGCCACAAATTTGGTCATTATCAAGTGAGACACTCGAGTGAAATACTGCCAAATACACAATATACAGTTGACAGGAAGGAGGATAAGAAGCAAGAAGCAGGCTTGAGCTTACCTTGCAGTTGGCTTGCAGTATAACCTACAGGTTAAATCATGTCTGTGACACAAGCTACAGTCACCAATACGAAAGTAACAGCAAAGTATCAGGGGAATGTCATCAGCCTATCGATCAACATGTCGGCCGACAATCGGACAACCACTCTTGGTCGACATATCAACTGATGCTCGACCGATATGTCAGTCGATATGTCGACTGAGACAATGGACGAGTGTCGGTCGATCATATCGACCAGTATCCAATATATCGGTTGAGGGGTGCACAAAATACACATGATCCCAAATGACAAGGTTTAAAAAGCAATGTGCCTCAAAGAGAGAAACAGGCATTTAGCATTTGTTGCCTCAACTGTCATTATTGAAGATAAAATTATGTGATAAAAATAATCGAGGGCCATTAGAGAAATTAATGTAATTTGACTCTGAAAAGCCCTTGGGGACGAGCCGATAAAGTATGTATGTATGTAAATTATCTGGAGTGTTAAGCGGTATCCTTGCTTTAACCCCATATGTATGTGGGCAAGTGAGAGTCTTCTTTTACACCCTTTGTAGGTAAGGGTAAGGAGAAAGCTGGCATTTCAGACTTTTTCAGCAAATAGAGCAATGCACAATACATGATATAACAATGGCAGTCAACCAATATACCACTGTCCCTTGAATGATACACCAGCAATAGTGACCGATATACCACTAACAGTTGATCTTTACAAAAGTCAGCAGAGTGTCAACCAGAAATAACAACCAAGTGTCTTCTGATAGCAGTGACCAATGGTCTACAAAGCTAGAGAACATGGCAACCAGGTCTACTCTGATGATTGACACACGGCTGACAATGTAGACTTACACTAAGCTGACATGTGCCTTTAGTGCACATATTCCACAGCTTGTTTTAAACTGAAAAGAATCAAACAAAAATTTTAGTTTGTTGAAAAGAACCTTAATTTAATATAATTTATTTTCTTTCTACCCTCGAATTAGGTCTCCATGAAGCTCAAGGAAGAAATTTCTAGAGATGTTCTACAAAAAGCAGTTGATGGTTTGAGAAAAGAAGGTTGCGATTTTGTAGGGGTTCTATTTGCAGGGATAATGTTAACAGCTGATGGACCCAGGGTTTTAGAGTTTAATTGCCGGTTTGGTGATCCAGGTAAAAGTGAAGCTGATTTGTTTTATCATAATAAGCCATTCTGTCTTTCTTCTATGAATGACAGAGTAAATTCTTAGTTACTCAACTCATAACTTGCAGTTGAGTATTTCCACAGCCTTTTCAAGTTCTCGAAACTTCATGCGTTTGAGTTTTTCTATTTGACAATTAGATTTTGAGTTCTGATAGTGTACATAAAGCTCTATCCATTAGATTGCAGCATTTGTACTGTTATACAATATTCTGCTTAAACTTGATAGAACCACAGACAGATGGATTTAATTTAACGATGATTTCCAGTCTGTACTGCACAGTCTCAGAACCCTAATGTTTGAAACAAACTAACGATCATCACTTCTGTCAATAATTACACCTACAAACATTAGTGGCAGTTAAGTACATCTTGTAACTTGGTCCTAGCTGTCATGTGAAATAATACCTTCATTAATGGATGACTTTTGTTTAGAGACACAAGTGATTATGCCACTCCTAAAGAGCGATCTGTATGCAACCCTTATGGAGTGTGTGAATGGTGATCTTAGCCTGTCCCTACCCTTGTGGCATACAGATAGGTATGCTGTGGTGTGGTTGCAGCAAGTGCTGGCTACCCTGGTTCTGTGAAGAAAGGCTGCATCATTCATGGATTGAAAGACTTGGAGGTGAGTTAACTTTTCAAGTTTTAAATTTTAATGTCGCTAAGTGTAATTTAGGCAAAGTTAAAATCAAGCCAATGCTGGTCAGGGAACCATGCACCATGCTGTGGCATACAGGGTTTCTCAAAACACATGTGTTGTGCATTCCATCTGTGTGAGGTTGTGAAGTTTGTTTCAAGCACCAAATGGTAAGTTTGTACCGCTTTTTGTCCTGCATCCCCACCCCCTCCCTCGTTGGTGGGTTTCGGTAGTATTGGGTTGGCAAGTGTCTCCACTGACTTGGTCAGTATCTGGTGGGTGGTTGCTGCTCTCAGAGTTGTCATGGATACCTGTGTGCCCTGCTCAAGGCTCATTGCTCGCCCTGAAACCACCGCCCCTCTTACAAGCTCCATCCCAGGCTTGAAAATAAATCATAATCATTTGTTACAATGTATGTTTTTTCGTGATGTTCATTCTTGTTTTGTTTGAAATAATAGTGACAATAACAATAACAATGATAATCGTATCTATAACAAAATTCTCAATCGTGATTGGTTCTCCGCGCGCCTATTTGTCACGTAATCGGCGCGCGATCACGTGGGTGTCCAATTACAGCTTTCCGATTTGAACTTTTTGTAATCGGACACCTGTAATTGGACACCCACGTGATTTTCACGCCAATTGCGTATGCTTCAATGGCTTCCTTTGCAATGTTTTCTACAGTTTTCAAAACTTAGGAAAAGCGCTACAGACGTTTTCGCTCAAAAGTTCTCAGAAGACATTTTTCCCCTGAAATTTGTTATAGATACGATTAATTAGTAATTGGACCTCGTGTCGTACAATTCAGGGAGTAATCGTGCTCGTAATTTCAAATCGGCCTCGCGCTTCGCGCTCGTCCGATTTTGAAATTAGTCGCTTGATTACTCCCTGAATTGTACTCCACTCTGTCCAATTACTATAATTACTAATCATAATCATAATCATAAATAATAATAATAATATATTAAGAGGAGACCTCCAATCACCCAGAGGTGGTGGAATGCAATGGCTAAACTTATAATTATTATATTTTACTGATCATAACAGTATACACAGTCATGTAATTTCGCAAATTGAATTAAACTCCTTACTTTTACTTAACATAGGATGCAGATAATGTTGTTGTGTTTCACGCTGGGACTGCTGCAAAGAAGATTGAAGGTAAAGAAGACAAAGCAGTTGTTACTTCAGGTGGAAGAGTATTGGCAATTGTTGGACTTGCACAAGGAATAACTGATGCTCAGAAAACAGCTTATGATGGTATTAGGAAGATTTGCTTTGATGGTATCCAATACAGAAGTGACATTGCATCTAGAGCTTGCAGGTATGATTATAGACTGGGACCATCGCGCAATCAAGTAACCCAGTGGCCAATGCCACTTTAAAATGTTAATTCATCGGTGTGGTGGTGTGGGGTAATTATTAAATTAATGACTTTTATTGAAGTGTCATTGTTTTAGTACATCATCCAGACCAAGATGATAAATACAATTACCATGATACCCTGCAGGAGCATCTCAAAGAGGGATAGCGATCAGTCGACGTATTAAAACAAGTTGGTTTTATTTGTTTGCTATTATAGACCCAAAGGCTTGACATATTCTGATGCTGGAGTGGATATTGATGCTGGCAACCTGCTTGTAAATGCTATCAAGCCATTGGCTGCATCTACAGCTCGCACTGGTTGTACTGCTGATCTTGGTGGGTTTGGAGGCTTCTTTGATCTCAAGGCTGCTGGCTTCAAAGACCCGTTGCTTGTCAGTGGTACAGATGGGGTTGGAACAAAACTTAAGGTTAGCATTACTAGTAAAGCTGTCACATACATGTAATGGCCAATTCTCTCTAAGACATGCCTGCAGAAACATCTCACAGAGGGAATTGGTGATTGACATATATATTTAGAGCCTTTGAATTTCATCAAACCTTGAAAAGTTTTTGAAATTTCTTAATATCTCTTAAAAGTACTTGTCTTGAGAAGTCCTTGAGTTAGAGGTAGTAGGGGTCCTTAAATTTTCTCCAGCAGTGAATGTGACTATGTCAAAAACAGGTTACATTAGTAGTTCGTATATTGTGTAACTCGCATTCTTTTTCTGGTGTCAAACATCTGTTCTTTGTTGACTGCAGATTGCACAGGCTGTTGGTATGCACAGTTCAGTGGGTATTGATCTGGTTGCGATGTGTGTGAACGACATTCTTGCTCATGGTGCTGAGCCCCTCTTCTTCCTGGACTACTTTGCTACTGGCAGGCTGGATGTGGGTGTTGCCAAGGAAATTATTCGTGGTATAGCACAAGGCTGTTCCCAAGCTGGATGTGCTCTTTTGGGAGGTACTGTAGATAGATTTGGAATGCTAGTCCATCACAGCATTATCGCCAGCATGAAGTTCCCTGGTACCCATTTATATGTACCTGGATAGATAGAGACGCTGTGAGAGTAAAGTATCTTGCCCAAGAACACAACACAATGTCACCAGCCGGGGCTCAAACCTGGACTGCTCAATCCAGAGACCAGCACACTAACCACAAGGCCATTGCACCTCGCCCATGGTTATTAATCTGAAAAATGTTTAATATGTTAAGTTATGACATATATCAATTTCCTTGCATCTAAGGCAACATAAGTCACCCTTCCTTACATACTGTGGCTGTGTCTGGAGTATGAGCGCCGATCAAAACAAAAGTTGCTGGACTTCAGTGCCTTTGAAGTTAGGACAGTACAGTTTTTCCTGCCTGTTGAATCCTGATAAGTCAATTTAAATTTCAAGCACACCTGCACACCTTGCAGTATGCAAGAACCAAAAAGCAAGTGAAAAACTGTTATGGCAAGAAAACACATCAAAGAAGCAAGCCTAGGAGAATGAATAATTACTTAGTGCAGAAAAAATTTATGTAGCTTGCAACTAAATCATCTCAGTCTATATTCTCACATCTATTTTTTGTAGTA
>JAHPZR010004100.1:47500-51412 GCA_019787425.1 Platygyra sinensis
CAGGTTAGCTTGTGGTCCACTGTTCACGTGAAGAAATTAAAGAAATTTCAGCCCTTCTAGCCAGGTTACCCAGAGTCTCAACAAGGGTTATCCGGCAAGGGGGCTGACCTGGCTTGACTACTGTCTTCTTGTAAACGCTTATAGACATTTGACTGCAAAAGGGTTACCCACCGCCGTGATTCAACCCGGGGTCGTGTAAAGAGGCTCTAAATTGTCACAACACTAAAAAATCAGTTTTCACACATTTTTTGTTGTCCCCCCACCCACCTTGAATGCAGTTTGCCATTAGGCAAGCAGTTGTTTTCAAGCGTTCTGATATTTGTTGTCATAATTCAATATGTATTTGTATGCATTTCAACTAAATTTGACAACAGTTTTAGATTTTGTCTACAGAAACTTTGATCTTCACACCAGTTTACTTCACAGTAGATCAATAATGTTATGATAATTTTGCCATTGATCACTTGTTGTTCATTTGACAGGAAGAGGTTGATGCTGGAGCAATAGTGACTCGAGAAGCAGTTCCTGTGTTACACGGAGACAGAACTAAATTTGACAACAGTTTTAGATTTTGTCTACAGAAACTATGATCTTCACACCAGTTTACTTCACAGTAGATCAATAATGTTATGATAATTTTGCCATTGATCACTTGTTGTTCATTTGACAGGAAGAGGTTGATGCTGGAGCAATAGTGACTCAAGAAGCAGTTCCTGTGTTACACGGAGACACAGTTGAGACACTTCAAGAACGAGTGAAATGTGCTGAACACAGAGCTTATCCACGAGCCATGGAGCTACTGGCTAGTGGCAGAATAAAACTAAATGATGACAACAAAGTACAGTGGATGTGGTAGCAAAGACAGCCAACTGCCACAATAATGACAGACCTCTGGCTTCTGGAGGGATTGTGTGTTTTAGCCGCATAAAAATATAGATTACTTGTAACCAGGTGTTGTAATATAATTCAGTGGAAAGCTTGAAGCGTTATAAGCTTTGCAACAGGAGTGTGGATTTGCATGTATGTAGATAGACGAAAAAACATGTTATTGATCTTCTGCTTGCACTTGTAAACCGTTATTTTTTTTATACAAACATGGCTGGGTTGTCTAATGAGGTTTCCATGTACCTGTCATTTCCGGCACTTTATTCCTGGACTGCTCATAATAAAAATATTCCTTTGCCAGACATATTGTATCTTGTATTTGATCTGCATTATAAAATACCGGTACTCAAGAGGTGTTAGGAATGTGTGTAAAATTAAAATTTCCTTACAAAGGCACGCCTTCTTGACTGCATTTTACTGTGTTTTCATTGTTTCTTATGCGCAAGTGAACATCATCTTGCCAAAGTTATGATTACAATGACTGCAATAACTATAACATGAAACCACAATCACAAGCCTCCAAAAAGCTTTTTCCGCATTCCGGTCATCTGCAAATTGGAATGAGGGCAAAAAAAATCAACAAAGCAGGGGGCTCTTGCTGCAATCTGCCTGCACCCAGAATGTGGAAAAAGCTCTTCAGATGGTTCAAGTGCTTTCTACTCAGGCTACAATCACAGGGACGGATATCATATGTCCAGCTATCTTTATTGATAAATACTACTTGACAATTGACAATTTCCTTTCTTGTTATCTCATCATTAGCATTAAAAGAAACACGATTAAAAGTTGTTGGCATTTTACTAAACCAGGCAGATAAGTTCCACTGGTGGCATTTGTCAAAGAAATCCATTTTAACACAGCTTTGGCACAAAACCACCAATAAAAAAAATTTTCTTATTGACCATAACACCATGACAGCTTCAGAATGGTTTTGTAGTTATGATCATCTTTGTGACTTTTCCTCAAGTTCGTTTGCACAAAATTTAGGGTGGGTGTAGACAGGTTTTATAATGGTAATTGAACTGAGTGGAGTGCAATTTGGTCTGAAATCACAAGTATGATTTCAGTTTCAGACCAAAATTGCACGCCCCGAAGTTCAATTACCACTTTATTAGATCCATTTTGAAATCGCGCAATTTAATTATAGCCTACAGTGTAAATTCAAAAACTACAAGACTTTGGTCAGTACCAAGTTGCCAAATTTGCCAAACAATGGCTTTTTTTGTCTTTCATTTTCCTGCAATGCGACTGGTTAGTTTAAAAAAAGCCTTGAAATCTGATTGGTTGGTTTGTTTCACTGTCCCATTCTCATTGGCTGAGAAAAAATGCTATTTGGAGCAAAAGATAGCGCGATTTGGGAATAAATCGCACCACTGAGAGCCAATCACATTGCAAGGATAACCAGTGATTTCAAAATGGATTTAATAAATCATGGTACTTGTTTGTTGACTAACTAGTGTACACATTCCTGATAGAAAAAACATGACTGTTCATTGAGGTAGTATCCTCTACATCCAGAGATGTCAAACTGAATGTTCCTTTTTGGCAGATTCTTGACAGTCCATGCTGATCACTATTTTCCCTCTTGCATGACCGCTCTCAAGTTTAGCATAAGCTTCATTAGTCTTGGAGAAAGGAAACACTTCCTGAACAACGGGTTTTATCTAGACATTAAAAAAAAGAGATGGTGAAAAGTTAACAATGCCATGCCCATTCTTTCCCATATCTATTCAACTTTAACAATTTAAGGTGATTCATCAGAAACATTTAAGATATTGAACATTTGTTTTGAAACTTTCCCAAAGATGGGTTACTATGCTCACAAAAGAGATATTATTTCACTGGTTCACATTTCTTGATAGTCTCTTGCATATGCAACAATGGAATATAAGTTATAGAAAAACGACACATTTTTGACTCGAACGTTGCTTGTGTCATTGTTTTCAAAATCAGTTTGCATCCTTCAAGGTGATTCCTCAGAAATAAAACTTACCGATGAATTTTTTTGAAACTTTCCCTGAATGCTCTCTACCAAGCACTGTTTCGAAAAATGCAATAAAAATGATAGGTCACCATTTTCGTTTAAGGACGGTGCCTACTAAATACAAAGGTTTTTGCGCCAGGTTAGGACCACGCGGAAAAAGTAGATCTTTGCAAGAGCTATTGGAATCCACAAAGAAAAATATGGGTAGCCACTCATTTTTTCGAGATAATTAGCCTTGAATCTCAACAAAAATGCTGACATCAGCATTTTTTTAAAAAAAGAGGGAAAGGATATTTCCTCGCAGATTTCCTTAGAATTCAGTCTTACATACAGAAAGGCAAACACATTTTAAAAGATCTTTAAACTGCATGGCAAATGGTAACATTAAAATCATTTTTGGTACGTTTTTAATAACAAAATCGTTGCAAAAGTGCATTTAGCGTCTCTAACAGCCTTCCTCTGGCTTAGCTAAAACACAGTCGAAATACCTTTTGCTAACAACCAGAAACTTATCACGTGCTGAATAGGCTTGCCACTTTCGTTTCGCAACATAAAATGTAGGGGTAACCACGCGTTTTTTAAAGTTATTGATCTTTTTTGAAAACTTTTACGGCACCCGTTATATTTTTTCCTGTCACCTCCCCAGTAAGTAAGAAATTTGCGTTTTTGCGCGCGCACTACGCCATTTGCAGGTACATGTTTGCAGTTGGATTTCAGTGTAAATTTGGAAAGATAACAGCTAGGTTTTCAGCTGGAAGAAGTTAATATTTATTGGTTAGCGATATGCTGCTATTCTGGTGCCATTGGTTTAAGTACAGGTTCATTAAAATTGATTTGGTCAAAGTAGAAAAATTTTGCTTTAATTTTAGTCGTGCACTTGGTGGCGTAGTTGATTGCGTCAGTGTCAATCCCAGCGCGCGCGCGCTTAAACCATGGCTTGCGTGATGCGCAGAACGTGTGCGCACTAACAAAAGTAGGCACCGTCCTTAAGAGATGTGATGAGCCAATCTTACCCCATTTATGCCTGTACTTGTGCTAATCAT
>JAHPZR010004101.1:7500-17500 GCA_019787425.1 Platygyra sinensis
GCAAATTTTCATATCATCGTTAAACAATTACTAATTTAATTAATTATCAAATAGTCACGTCGTGTCCCTGAATAGCACGTTCTTATTATGTTGCCCCCGTTGGTGTTTACAATAAACCAGTTCAAAATACACATTGATATCGATTAATACAACCGAGAAGCATTTCAACTTGACCGATATTATATCCTACATCGGCGAACGAGTCCCCTCAAAGACTGACTAAATTTATTTGCGGTTTCCGCAGGAGTACCCAACGGAGCCGCTCGACAAAATACCCGCTCTACAGGGCAGAATAGCGCTGACTGGGAAATTAAACATTGGCCACATGCGCTTGCTAGAAAACTATATAAACACCACGCTGGCTGGGAATTTAAGTTGTAACACTGGCTCTAGCTAGATAAAAAAATGTCTAGTTTGTAGAGTTTGTTTTTCTCCTGGTAACCGTAACAGAAAAAATATCTTTGTTCTACGACTCATTTCGAAACGCGATCTCGCGCCAACAGCTTTGAAATCGCTCTTATTTGTTGTCAGTGCAGTTATTGACTGGGGTGTGTCAAATAAAGCAAGGCATATGTCATGCTGCGAATTCCTGTCAAATACTGACCACAACACACATTTGAGCGCTCAGCACCGCTGGCAGCCTCATATACATGTATATTCGTTTGCCTGAACGTCTTGTTTGCCCGGTTTCGCTTTTCGTGTTACTTACATCTTATGGTAGCATGGAAGAAACTTCCTGTTTGTTTGGTTCAAGTTTTAAGTTTTAGCAGCTACTGGCCACTGATCGATCCGTATCTGTGAAGTCAGCCAAAAGGTAAGCGAAATGTTACGCTTGTTGTCTGATCTAGTCAGTTTAGGAAACATCACTTATGCACAGTGCCGTAAACCTCAAGAAAATGTTTTTTTCAAGACAATTCTCTGCTGATAGAAGACGCATAGTCTCTTCGTTGAATAATGTACAACGTAAGAGGAGCATATTAAGGTCTTTCTTTCCTGTACTCTCTGTAATTGCGCGCGCTGGAATTTTCCGTTGCAGCTATTTGTCAACGTTGTTTGTAATATTTTGCACACATCTCATTTTGGCCTAAGGTTTTGTTTCATGGAGGACAAGAAGCTAAAAAAAATGGTTATGCAATTCGTTGTTTAAGTGGAAGAAATTCAAAACTAAGATTTATTCAAATATACTCTCCTTTTAGATCCTGTGGATTACGGGTTCTCGGCCAAGAGGCGGGAAACGTCCTTCAGTTGCGGTCATTTGGAAGGCGTTGGGCTACTGGCCAGATATCTTTCTGATCTTTGAAGATCGCAAGCGGTAAGAGAATTTTATGTTTGTTCTACTTTCGCGTGCGGCATAACGTTTCGTTTCGTTTCGTTTCGTTTCGCTGAATACCGCATTGAATACAGTAAACACCCGCATATAAGAACACTGATTTTGGAGGTCAGGCTGATCAGGTTCTTATATATCGGGTGCTTAGTGAAAAATCAGCCTGAAGGTGTTCTTAAATTGTTCTTAAAAATTGGTGGTGGAAATCAGAACTGTAACAAATATACAAAAAAAAGCCTGAGATTAAATTAGCATATTTAATGTAAAAGAAAATTAATAAATATCATGACAAAAAAGAAATCAGCCTTATTTGTAGTTAACAAGTGAACAGAACAAGAAAATACGCATCAGTATCTGGGTAACTGCACACCTACCCCTCCCCTAATCCAACAGTAACACTAACTTATTAACTTATTATAATTTGTGCACAGTTGCCCAGATACAGACAACATCAGTATCTGGGCAACTGCGCACCTACCCCTCCCCTAATCCAACAGTAATCCTAACTTATTAACTTATTATAATTTGTGCACAGTTGCCCAGCTACTGATACATCTGTATATATCTGGCAGCAGGCCTTCTGTATGATCAGAATTTTTTTGGGTCTTATCCATTTTATAAGAACATTTCATATTTCCAGGCTGATTTTGTTCTTATAAAAATGGTGCTTTATTTGCCAAATTTCAGCCTGGTGTTCTTAATCCATGTGTTCTTATATGCGGGTGTTTACTGTACCCCGATGCAACCTTTCTTAAGGACGTTCGCGCCCAAAAACTTCCCACGCACAGATTTTTTTAAAACTTTGACTGCAGGTAGAAAATGATAAGATTAGATGAAAAACGTAAAAAAAATCGGGGATCACCGAACTCGTTTTGAAGATAAGGCGCAGCTCAGACCATAGCATTTCTAGGATTTCCAGTCATTCGAGGCAATTCTGGCCGGATTCATTACTATCGGCATATATTTAAGTTGAAGAATCATATCTAAGTTACGTGTGTTTACAACAGCATATATAGGCCTATTTGATAGATCTTTGCTACACATGTCATTAAATCAGCTAGAATTAGCCTTAAAAAAATACAACTTTTAAATTACGCACACCTGTATCCACGTACCAATTCGACCCTATTTGAATAGTATATGAGAAATAATTAAGACTTCCCACGTACAGATTTTTTTTGTTTTTTAGTATTATGGAAAGAATCAGAAAAGGAAGTGATCAGCCGAAAAAAAAGTGGGGGTCACCGAGCATCCAACAAAAATATTCGCACACAAAGTAAACGCAAAGGTCATCAGCCCTATATTTTGTTGAGTTTTCGACTCCGTGCGCGCGCTTGAAAATGACGTGGCACGCGCGTGACCAATGAATAGCGTGCGCACTAAAGATGCGCAGTAGCAATGGGCGCGAACGTCCTTAATTCAAATCATTAAGATGCAATTTTTAAATTTTCTTTTGTTTGCAGTGGTGAAAAAAACCATATAAGGCGGCTTTATGAGCTATCCGCAATATCGCAAGACTTCTTTATTTAGGCAATTTCTCCATTTCTCTTATCGCTAACGCTCAAATGCAGATGATTTGTCGGGTCTTGACCGAACTCCGGAAGGGAATTTCTCTAAAGCACTGCCGACAAAATTTTTCCCACGTAAAAACTTGACAGACTTGACTAAAATATAAACATTGAAGTGTTTTTCTTGTCAATAATTTGTTGTATTCTCTCAGAGTGCGATCAGGCTGAGAGAACATCGCTCATTCTGACCAACTGCAAAGTACAAATTTCCTCTAGTGCGGATGTTAGCTTACAAAACAAAAATTGTCAAGAGACAAATTTCGGTTTGCGTTTGGCCAACTGTAAGAAAATTCCAACTGTTTCCGCTTCTGGACAGGCCCTTAATCTGTTAATAAATGTTAAAAATTGCCGCCTGTCAAGATCAGATTGCCAAAGAAAGATCACTTGGAATCAAGAGATCATCAAGGTGAACACCTCGATGATCTCTTGCTTGGAATCAAGTGTGTGTCCTTTCTAGACATAAACATAGACGGTTTTTCTTCGGCAAGACTTTATCAACAGCGACTGCATGTTGTTATGAAATTCCGAGAGATCTGAGGTGTCAAAGTTCCTACTTCCGGTGAAAATAAGTTGGCTTGTTTTTTTTCTGCGGATTCTGGGGTGGAAATGAAAAAATTGCTGAGATCAGAGCAGGCTCACTGTCTCGTCTCGGGGCTTCGCTCTACCTGCTCACAGGCTAGGTGAATGTAGCGGCATTGTTGTTAAGTAAGTCATCACTGGGTCATTATGTCATGATTTTGTAGCAAGGTTTCAAAACAATGAAGTGGTTTTATTCCCTTGCATTGTTGACCTCTGTTTCAAGCTAATACAAAAAAAACAAACCGAATTAGGGACACCATGAATTAATTTTGGATTTTCCGTAAGCTTTGGTTTTCTTAAAATTACTCAATAAAAAGAAATCAGCGGTTCAACAGCTCTTGCCATCAAGTAGAAAATGTTGTGCACAGAGACATGCGATGAAATGAACACTGATCAGTCCGCCTAATAACAGCTAGATCGCGTATATAGTATATAGAGTAGACTACGAGTAGTAAATCTAAGAGACACTGTTTTTGCGTTTAAATGCTTGACGGGTTGCGCCCCCTGATTACCTTACATCTAAGCTAGTTACCAGGGACCAAGCTTCCGTTCGCGTGACACGAAATCCACAACAGTGAAAATATCCCTTTGTTCAGAACAGCCACCGGTCAGCGGTCTTTCCAGTACAGAGCTGTCTATAGACCCTATGGAAAAATGGCTGCCTTTAACTTATTTTTTTGTTTGTATTTGCATTAGCCTCACTAACCCCCTTTTTTTAAGACAAAAATTTAAAGAATTTGCTATCCCGAACGAGGTTAGTGAGGTTATTTTGAATACGAACAAAAGAATAATTTAAAGGCAGCCATTTTTGCATAGGGTCTCAATAGATTCATAGAGTTTTTAAACGTTAACTTTAGCACATGTTATGAGACATTTAGGTATTAGATTCCTAGTTATTAATTTTTTTCCTAGTTATTATGACGCTTCTCGAGTTGTATCACGCACGACGGACTAAGCGAAAGAGAGACTACTCGTAGTCTACATAAAATAGCCACAGTGAAAGGTCTCAGCGACAGGGAAGTGACGGAGAGCGATCAGAAGCGACTTTATTCAGTCGCAGACAACATAAAACTAGTTACGTTGGTAATATATTTCTGAAATGACGAGTTGAATAATTATAAATTTTGTCAAATAATTCCAAAAAGTACTCAAAAAAATTCCTGTGAATAAGCTGTTAAGCTGTTTTAGGTGGAAGAAACTAGTAAATTATAATCAGCACATTATCGTTATGATAAGACTTGACTGCTATTAGACGTTATGTCTGCAATGGGATTTTGAACTAAACAAGAACTTCTTCCTACATGTAGGGAAAGATGTTTATGGAAGAGGTTGCCGGCTGTAGAAATTTTAAGACTTCATTTTTAATTCTCCGAGTTAAAAGAAACAGTTAATGAAAGCGTAGTACACAATTCAGTACTTGACCCCTGTGGTCCTCGTTGAAAAATCTCACTTTGTTCATACGTTCCTTTTTACAGGTTTCAAATGTCTTCGCAGAACTTCAAGAAGCCTGAACCAGTGTTTGCAATAAGACTACCAGATTACGTTTGTACTAAGCAATGAGCACATCAATTTTGATTAATGAAATCTGTACTTTGCTGATTGGCCTATAAGATATAACTCTGGTTTCAAACTACGCAGTATTAAGAATTTAACAACAACAACAAGCTTTATTACCAAACAAAAAAGTTAAGCTTTACAGTATGATATATTCACGATATATTAATACAAAAAAGTGTCATTACAATTAAAACTTTAACTTGAAACTGTACGACCATGACTTTTGCTGTGAAACTTTTGCAGTGATTTTCTGACGACATTCAACGTTACCATGACTTTTGCTGTGAAACTTTGCACCAGTTCTGGTGTGAAACTTTTGCGGTGATTGTCTGACGACATACAAACATGACTTTTGCTGTGAAACTTTGCACCAGTTCTGGTGTGAAACTTTTGCGGCGATTGTCTGACGACATACAAACATGACTTTTACTGTGAAACTTTGCATCAGTTCTGGTGTGAAACTTTTGCGGTGATTGTCTGACGACATACAAACATGGCTTTTGCTGTGAAACTTTGCACCAGTTCTGGTGTGAAACTTTTGCGGCGATTGTCTGACGACATACAAACATGACTTTTGCTGTGAAACTTTGCACCAGTTCTGGTGTGAAACTTTTGCGGCGATTGTCTGACGACATACAAACATGACTTTTGCTGTGAAACTTTGCACCAGTTCTGGTGTGAAACTTTTGCGGTGATTGTCTGACGACATACAAACATGGCTTTTGCTGTGAAACTTTGCACCAGTTCTGGTGTGAAACTTTTGCGGCGATTGTCTGACGACATACAAACATGGCTTTTGCTGTGAAACTTTGCACCAGTTCTGGTGTGAAACTTTTGCGGTGATTGTCTGACGACGTACAACCATGATCCATGGCTATTGTTAGAAACTTTAAACTTAAACCCTAACCCTAACGACTGGGTGGACTGGATTCAGTCCCATTTCATTGAAACAGCAAATTTGATGCTATGACTTTGCAATTCGTATTTCGCTTAAATTCCGAGTTGTTATAGTGCAATACCGAGGGAGGAAAGAACCATACTGACATTGTAGCTCAGTCGATAATTTTGGCTCACCGTTCATAGCGTTGTTACGTGTTTACGTCTCATGGTTATGGTTATGGTTAACATCGCCCTGCAACTACTCCCCAAGTTCAAATTTCAGCGAGGACCTCTATTTCGGGAAACTGTGAGTACTGCTTATTTTTATTATTATTATCATTATCATTATCATTATCATTATCATTATTATTATGATTATCATTATTGCGGGCGACAAAAGGAGCCCGCAATCCTAATCTCAACGTTGCTTTTACAAACGCATGCGCCGCAGTTGTATAGTTTGGCCCTGACTCGATTTTGCTGAAATCTTGAGTCTTCCACCACGAATGCATGAAATGCAAAGAATGCTATTTTCTCACGCGCATCACGTGTAACATTTGGACCTTGGATAACGTGAAGGTCATGCATAGCAGCTGCGCCGACCAATCCATGGATTCCACTTTTCTGTTCATGTTGTCGCGTTGTATACCATTTCCCGGCCGTATTCCGTCTTAAATAAATCACACTTGCGTTAAATCAATCATTTTGACTCGATCAATACTTATACTCTATAACCTAGAGTGCTTTTATTTACGCCGTGAAACAGCAACAATTACAGCATATTACTAAATCTAAGGAAAGCAAACAATGGGATTAGTGTCTCGTGGAATGCTCTGGTGTTACTGTTTCACAGATTTTGTCAAATCACTCTCTTGTTACTGTCAAAATGGAAGAAAAAGCGAAAAAAACCTGGGGGAGGGGGGCGGGGGGGCTCATGGACAAACAAAATCACCCGACCTTTCCCTATAGGGTCCTACAGGCCCCCAAATCTTTTAGTCCTCAAATGGGCAAAAAAAATTCCTAGCCCACATTTGCTAACCTTTGGTTATTACTAGTTATTATTATTGTTGTTGTTTTTTCATTTATTATTTTAGTATTTACCTTCGAAAAATTGTGTATCGAAACCTCGCTGGCTGGCTCAAAACGTGCGCCACCGCTCGCTGGCAAACTCCAAAGTCCCTTATGCGCTGGCTGGCAATATGTGTCGTTTCGCATTTTAAATTATGCTGGCTGGTTAACACCCGTCTTACACGATGTTTGGCTGGGAGTTTTGTTTTCTGAAACTCTTGCTTGCTGGCAGTGAAGAGCGGGTAATTTTTTCCCAGGAAAGTTAAATATTAACGAAGATTGACGTAGAAACAATCTATTAGTGGTTATAACATTGTAGGAACAATTTAGTCAAAAATGGTCGTTGGGTACTCCTGTTTCCGTAAGTGCCAGAGTGTCTGCAGCAATATTTGAGAAGTTGTCGCGACATTACCAATTTTAATGCAACTCGGAAATGTTTGGGGTGAATACATTTGTGGACTTCTTGTTCTCTTTCATAGGGGTGAAAATAAACAAGCGGCTGAGGGGATCAACCCGTTTCCCTCTTTTAAGCTTAGCAAACACGAATTACTTTGAAAACAGCACACAACATTTTTAACTGAGCTAGGGATGATTCCAAAAGATACGCTGTCACAAATGCATTCTATGCACTAAAAAGGAGAACTGATATTGCCTGAAATGTAACCACTAAGACGAGAGTGTGGTATCGCACACATGAATCTGAACTCGAGAACGGATTGTATCATGGTGACAATGCTATAACGCATGCGTCTTACATGTTGTATTCTACCACAAGGAAAAGCACTTAACGTTCGTGTGGGATTCTTCTCATTCTCTACTTGCACAAATCCCATAATACACCTCTTTTACTCCCAAAAAATTTGTATAGGCATTGTTTTAGATTACTCTTGGGACATGTTCATGTCCCAGGAGAAATTGCAAACAATAAGTATGCAAATTTTTTTTAAGGGGTTAAAGAGGTGCATTATGGTATTGTGCAAGTAGTGAATTGCCTGATTTCAAACCGTGAAGGACTAGGTACGAGTCTGTAAATTATGGGATTAGCGACTATTGATCCTCATAGTCATAAAGTGCAGACCAAGCTTTACAAAAATCCCCAAGTTTGGTGTAAATAGACCCAGTAGTAAGGAAGATACAGCCATCTGAAAATGTCCAAATTTACAAAGAAATGTATGGCCATCCGGACGCTGTCCGACACAGCGTCCGGATGGCCATACATTTCTTTGTTAATTTTGACGTTTTTAAAATCACTGTATCTCAGTAAAAACTAGCCTGATTAACACCAAACTTGGGGATTCTGTGAATCTCAATGTGCTCTTTCTGACCATGTGGATCAATAGTTGCTAACACCATAATTTACAGACTCGTACCTAGTACGATACTTTCTCGATCATTTTTTGTGTTCCAACGTTAACAGTCGATGGAGCCAGCGAACAAACACGATGTCTTGCCGATCTTTTTTTGCGTTCCCTCTTCATGTCACATGGTCGAAGACCAGCGATGTTGTTCTTTGACTTCTTAGCCGTTTGCGATGAGGTACGAGACTATTTTGAACAAGTAGCCAGGCACAGCATTCGGGAAATGTTTTGATTGTTTGAGCGTTTTTAACATAAAAAAATAATTTTTGAAAGGAAACGGCGATCGGCGGACCGCTACGGCGTGTAAATCACAACTGCAATGCTCGACTGGTGGGTGCAGCAGACCATATTTTACGAGCTATTCAATGTGCAGGACAAAGTTATTCATGAGGCTCTGTTACCACCACAATGTTTATAACTGAGTTCCGCCAAGCGAAGCACCATAATTTTTGAAACAGAACCACATGTATGCATAGAAATAGAAACCCATGCAACTCTTTTTTTATGGTCAACTTGGCTAGCGGCAGGGATCACGGGCGCGTGCACCCAACGACGACGAACGACGACGTCGGACAACATGGCGGCCATCCATTCGATCCGGCTAATACCAAGTCATGCAGTCTTGGATTACACCATATATCTTTGATATTAGACATGCATATTATGTTAAATTGACAGCTGTCATATCAAGAAATCCGCTGACCAATATCACGTGACCATATCGCAGGCTCAGGTTTAGAGCTCATCAAGGTCGCGTGTTTTTTGAAGTTGACCGCTTACTGAGTGCTGGTTTTCGTTCGGATCGCAGGCTCATGTCAGGTTAACCTGTTGAAAACAGGATTGTTCGGAAGCCAGTTAACGTTAACCATGGTTTAAAATTTAACCAAATTATACCTTTTTCTTCTATACAAATGTTTGTTGCTGCTTTGTTTTGTGTATATGGTGATCATTAAAACTCAAACAGGAGGCCAAACAATATACAGAAAACCTCACCGCAAAGTTAAAAAACTCAAATCCAAACTTAACATTTTCCTGGGTTAGCTTAATCGTGCTTTGATCAACCCGGCCCAGGAGCTACGTCTTTAGGCTGGCCTAAATCTATATACTATATAAATGTGTCTTTACAGTGGTGCAATGAATTGCGCAGTTACAACAGCTGTTACAATGGGCAAGCTACCAGAATGGTGGCGCTAATATTGTCGAGTATTTGTTCGTTCTCTGTTAATCTGGGGCTAAGAGCAGAAGAATTTATGAAGTGTTCTTCATGTGTAAGACAACAGCTCCTCTGAAAATAAGTCATGTATAGTCTTTTCTGCTCCTGGATGCGCATAAAAAAGTTGTTGTTCAATTTAAAGTGCTACTACAACCACAAAACAATTTTATGTTTTCTTTGGATGTCAAAACTATGTTAATTAAACACTAACTGACCCAAGTTTTAAGTTCTGATTTTAAAAAGACACCTGTTTATTACTAAGCTTAAAATCTTGAGAGAGCTGGGTCGAGGAGAAAATGACGTCAACGACTCATTAGTTTAAGAATGTAATGCGTTTGTACGTGGCTAAATTAATATGCTGCACGGGAGTTTTGGGCTTTCAGACTTTTAAACCCGTGTTTTGCATGTACAATAAATTGCGTTTACACGCTCAAATTTAGCCTAAATTTTTCAA
>JAHPZR010004101.1:30000-45000 GCA_019787425.1 Platygyra sinensis
TCAAACTAATTCGTTGAAAAGAGCGAGATAATTTTTTCTCACCAGTAGCAATCCATAATCTCTGTTATTGTTCACATCCTTCCACGCACATTGTTTCCAGTTTTTGGTTTGGCCTTCGTTGCCTCTCCGAAAGGCAACGGAGACCGGCGGTCCCATGGGGCCAGGAGGACCCATGGGGCCAGGCGGACCCATGGGTCCTTTTTGGCAAGGAACACACTGAGGACTCCGGCCTGGAGGTCCGACCGGTCCTGGATATCCCGTCTTTCCTTTGGGTCCGCGTCGCCCACGTGGCCCAGGACTCCCAGGTGGACCAACTGGGCAAGTGAAAGGACAGATAGGTGCGGGTGGGGACTGCGACGTGCCCTAATGACAAAAATGGAAGAAAGAAAAGACAGGAAAAACGTAATCATGAATACTTGACAAAAGCTGCCATTTTAAATAGGAGCAATTTGACTCACCAAGTAAATGTTGCAAGCGGCAATCCAGATGATACAAATAATGAACATTTTTATAGATTTCATCCTTCCATCCGTACCACACCGATCTACAATCAAACAAATGTTTTAGAAATCATAGTTCGACTAACACTTAAAGTCTCTGAGTAAACCGCAAATTGTTCTAGACTGATTAAAAGTTGATGGCGGTCTTGTTTTAGCTACGTACATTTAACCTTTGCACGCCTCAAAGCGTCTCCTTCGTCTGCTGATCACGCGTAGATCTAGAACAAACTATGACCGATTTTCAAAACAACAAGCACCGAAGGCGTAAGCTTATAGAGTGCCTCGAGCCATACTCCCACAGGAAATGTTTTGGATTTCAACTCCCTAAAGTTTCCACTTTCCCAAGTTTCCGAGACATTCTGAGAAAGTATGATCGATTTCAGTGCCAAGACATCATCAGGACGACATGTTTTTCTGAGGACATTAAACAGCATGATTCCCAAATGTTGTTTCGACGACTTATCGGGACTGTAGTGAACCTAGACAAAGTTAATTCAAGTGAAGGAACAAGAAGTTACATTGTAATCGTGATTCATTCAAAGTGAAACGTAGGATAAATAACCATGCCAAACGAAGGAACAAATTAGTTTCGAAAACTAAGACTATAAATAGCGAACACATGAACTACAATAAGCATAACTGGAAACAAGAGATTTTAGGCTCTTGTTAGAAACCGTCCGAAAACTTGGATGCAAAAACTTACTTGCGCTTGAATTCGCCGCCTGAGGAATTTCAAGAGTTGCACCGCGGAAAGAGTCTAGAAACCCTAACACCTGATGCCTACGCATTCAAACAATGTCTAAGAAATACAAAGGGTAATAGCGTCCCTTGTTCCGAATACATGGACAAATAAATCCATCAAAATATAACATGATACTACTGATGATATAAATAATACTACTACGGGGGCTTCTAAAGGCTAAAAAGGAAATGCGAAAACCATAAACTGGTATTTGGCGGCAACACCTTTGTTTCAGGTTTAACCCATTGCAATATCATAGAATTAAATTTCTGATTAATTAAGTTGTTATGCGAAGACTGCGCGGCTTCGCTCTGTTCTGTCTCTTCAGATGCAGAGCAAAATCGTTTTTCCTGTACTCGGATATGGTGTTTGAGTGATTTTGGTCTGAAAACAGGTAAATAGATATTGACTATTTTGGTCCAGAAATTGCGTATGTTTTTCACTCCAGCATTGGCCAATACTTTGTTTAAAGAACTATATTTTTCCATGTTGAACATTGGCAGATTTGTAGCCCTACCCACGAATGGTCACACAAACTGACGCCAAACCTGTTCACCTGCAGAGTAGTGAACTAGAGCCGGCGGTGTACTCTATAATTCTAAAGGTCTGAAATGGGCTGTGAAAAGAAATCAACATTTTTGGTCTGAAATGGGGCACAGGTTTCAGGGTTTGGGCCCCACGCACGCGCCGGAGCACGCACCCGCCAAAATCTTTTTGAAGAACTTCCCCTTTAGGACTAGGTTCTATTACCAGCCGCTGTTCGAGAAAAGAGCCCGCGCTCCTCCCCCGGACTCGAGAAAGCGGCGGAAATCGGGCCTAATTCCGGGCCGCCAGCTAGCAGGCCAGTGAGAAATACGACATGTTTCTAAAACTGAGTTATGTCTTTAAGGTTTTATTGCCCCTTTTTATCTGAGCCTCACGTTAGGATTTATACTAGAACTTTCCCAATATCAATTATTAGAAGAAAAAAAAACGTAGATCGTGTTAGATCATCAACCTTACCGGCGTTAAGGACCTTTTACTTCACCGGTTTTCTTTCCAACTTCAGCTGTTTCAAGAAATAAACCAGAGACTTAAAGCTTCGGAGAAAGAGTTTCTTTAAAACGTTATTTGAATTTTTATCACTAAGACAGAGCACGGTTTTCCTGGTTATCTCGCATTTGTGCGAGTGCGCCGCGCACGCGCGAGACTTGGTGTCCGTGTGGGCTGCCTTATACAAGCGTGTCTGAAGCGTGCTTTATTATTTCCAGTTAATTGTTTGTTGGCCTGCGAAAACTGCCGACTGTTCTTTTTCAAAGCACTTTATTGAACCACTTGAAAACAGGCCATCACCACTCTTTAACAAAAGTTTTATTTACCCAAATATTCAACTTTGTGTACTACAGTTCAAAACAGCGCAAATAAACTAAACTATTAAAGGTTTCGTTTTCTTTCACAGCTCATTGTGTTGTTCAGCTACTGTGGCCTAGCGACTTCCTCGATAATGATTCGCGCCACTGAATGGTACCCGGTATACGCGTCAGAACCGCTCTTGTAACCTGGGCAATCTCCGACCACCAATCCCACGCGTACGGTGCCTTTACCAATCCCCTCACAATACCCCCCGATCTGACTGTGCTTGTGTACGTTGGTGTCTGTTCTGCCGTGATTAGTAGCAATAACATCGATCGCTTCGATAGTGATTGGTTTGGAACATTCCACGCCATTGAAGGTGAAATACCAACGCTTGCAGCAGTTCAGGCAACAACAAATCCGGAAATCTCCATCATACTCCACCTTCAATGCCGTGTCTTGGTTTTTCTTCACAAAAACACAATCCTACAATGAGAGATAATTAAGGCTCCGTCCACACTAATCCGTTTTCAAACGGAAACGGAGCTGTTTTGCTCCGTTTTCAAAAAGGTTTGCCTTCACTCTTATCGTTTTCGTATCGTTTTCGCCCGTCCACACTACAACGCCGTATCCGTTTTGAAAACACTTTTATACCCTCAGTGAGCATATGAACTCGACGCATGCGCATTTCAATACATCGGCCCACGAAATTGGCGCCATTCTTGATTCTGTCCGTAGCGTCTGTCCGCCATTTTGGATATTTACGGTCGAGTGGTCCGTGGCGCCCGGTCGTATTTATTTTGGTGACGTCACCGTATTCAGATAGCATCGTTTTCTCCGTCCACACTAGAAAACAGCGTTTTCAAAAAGCATCGTTTTCAAATCGCTCCACTGTGGAGAGCGTTTTCGAATGGCTCCGTTTTCGGTGATCGTTTTCGGCGTTATAGTGTGGATGATAACCGTATCCAGAGCAAAACAGCTCCGTTTTCGTTTGAAAACGGATTAGTGTGTGGACGGGGCCTAAATGAATTGAAGAAACCAGCATTGAACTTTATACTGGATAAAGAGGAAAACAGACGACCAGATCAACTACTTAACCCCACATCAACAAAACACTTAACGTACAAGAGCTGAAGCCGCCTATACTCTATCAGATCAGCCTTCAACTTTAATTAATCTTTAATAAAGTTAGAATAACTGACCTTTATCAAGCCGTAATCCCTGCCATCGTTCAGTTTGCTCCAGACGCACTGTTTCCAGTTCCTCTGAGGGACCACAGCTGACGGGCCTTGGCAAGGAACACACTGAGGACTCCGGCCTGGAGGTCCGACTGGTCCTGGATATCCCGTCTTTCCTTTAGGTCCGCGTCGACCACGTCGGCCAGGATTCCCTGGTGGACCAGCCGGGCAAGTGAAAGGACAGATAGGTGCGGGTGGGGATTGGGAGGTGCTCTAATGACGAAAATGAAAAGAAAGAAAAGAAAAGACAGAGAAAAGGTAATTATGAAGACTTGACAAAAGCAGCCATTTTTAAGAAGAACAACGAGATTCGTAAGACTAGCCACGAAATCCTGTTATAACAATTTAACTCACCAAGTAAATATTGTAAGTGGTAATCCAGATGATACAAATAATGAACATATTTACTGATTTCATCCTTCCATCCATACCACCACGATCTACAATCAAACATGTGTTTTACAAATCATAGTTCGACTGACACTAGACCGTGATTTTTTATTTTAAAAGCAAACAACTTCTATGATATAAAGCTAAGAGTGTGAAGTATATATGAAATAATTCATATTTGTACTGCGGTTGCAGTTGAAGGTGAAGAGTGATCATCGCAGTAAATTTTCCAATTTAAGCAATTGGAAAGAAGATGCCTGAAAAAAAATCAGGGTTTCAACGGGATTCGAACCCGTGACCTCCGCGATACCGGTGCGATGCTCTACCAACTGAGCTATGAAGCCACACATTGGGAGAGAGGTCAATTTATTGAGTTCATGTTTTTAAAGCCCTGATTCTTTTTTTCAGGCTTCTTCTTCAGGATTTTAGCGACCAATCTCTCTACTAAAGAGGCACACCTGAAAAACTGATATAGGATGGTTGGCACTGTGTATTACACATGCTTGTTAAAGCAGTTAAAATTACTTTTGGAGAATAAATAACAGTTGAACTTTCATCGAACAGTGTTGATATTCGTTTAGGTTGTTGTTACGGATACAAAGCTCTAGGCTTTCTTAGAAGAGGCCAAGTAATTTATTCATGTGTTAATACATATGCTTGAAACTGAATGTATAGAGGACAACCCATGGGTGCGCGTAGATATGAAATTTCTCTTTGAGTGTTCATCTTGATATCTCACGAGTGAGCGCAGCGAACTTAAGCGACTGACCTCTCTATATCAAGCTGAACACTCGAAGAGAAATTTCACAGCTACGCGCACCCATGAATTATCCTCTATATACGAGTTTACGGAATGAATGTGATTGAGACAGTAAAAACCCGGGGGGAACTCCCATATCAAAAGACCGGGGGTGTTGATCTGAAATTTTGAAGAGAACCCCTATGAGGCACCAAGATCCTGTTTTGTGGTTGTGGCTTGAATTTTTTTTTTCACCCCCAAGAGGTACATATTCTTGAGCTACACATTAACTGCCATTAACATGATTAACGTTTTTCAGCATAATACTCTAAAAGGTACCGCAAGAGCACCTGCTTTAAACCTTGACTGAACAACCTAAGAGATACCAGATGCGCTATTTTAAACCCTGAAAGAAACAACAAGCAACCCCGTCTATGTTCTAGATTAAAAGTTGGGCGTTGTCTTAATTTTACGTACATTTAACCTTTGCACGCCTCAAAGCGCCTCCTTCGTCTGCTGATCAGGCGTAGATCTAGGATTAACTATGACCGATTTCCTAAACAACAAGCACCGAAGGCACAAGCTTTTAGAATGCCTCGAGCCATACTCCCACAGGAAATGTTTTGGATTTTAACTCCCTAAAGTCTCCACTTTCCAAGGTTCTTAGACATTCTGAAAAAAATAGAATATATATGACCGATTTCTGTCAAGAGATCATCAGGACGGCACGTTTTTCTCAGGACTTTAAACAACTTGACTCCCAAATGTTGTTTAGACGATTGATTGCAACTGTAGTGAATCCAGTGAATCTACCTCATTCAAAGCGAAACGGTAAATAACCATTCCAAGCGATGGAACAAAGCGGTTTCGAAAACTAAGACTATAAATAGCGAATACATGAGCTACAATAAGAATAATCAGAAACAAGAGACTACTGTCTCTTGTTAGAAACTATAAACTTGGATGAAAAACTTACTTGACCTCGAATTCGCCGTCTAAGGAGTTTCACGAGTTGCACCGCAGAAAGAGTCTAGAAACCCTAAAACCTAATGCTCATACATTCAAAGAATGTCTGAGAAATACAAAGGGCAATAGCGTTCTTTGTTCCGAATATATAGGCAAATAAATCCATCAAAATATAACATGATACTACTGATGATATGAATAATACTACTACGGGGGCTTCTAAAGGCTAAAAAGGAAATGCGAAAACCATAAAACAATTGGCCGCAGCACCTTTGTTTCGGGTTTAACCCAATGCAATACCATAGGATTAAGTTTCTGAAGTTAGTTTGCGAAGACTGCAGGGCCTCGCTCTAATCTGTCTCTTCAGATGCAGAGCAGAATA
The DNA here is from genome assembly GCA_019787425.1 of Platygyra sinensis. Classification (NCBI taxonomy): domain Eukaryota; kingdom Metazoa; phylum Cnidaria; class Anthozoa; order Scleractinia; family Merulinidae; genus Platygyra; species Platygyra sinensis. The sequence goes on from JAHPZR010004101.1 coordinate 36,290, forward strand.
GATTTTGCTGTACCCGGATAGGGTGTATGAGTGATTTTGGTCTGAAAAGAGGTAAACAGATTTTGACTATTTTGGTCCGGAAATAGGGTATTTGTTTAACTCCAGCATTGAGTATTTTATTTACCGTGAAGAACTATTTTTCCATCATCAACATTGGCAAATTTCTAGCCCTTCTCACAAATGGTTACAAAAACGAACGCCAAACCTGTTTAGCTGTGGCAACAAACTAGAGCCGTGTACTCAATAATTCTAAAGGTCTGAAATGGGCGATGAAAAAATCAACATTTTTGGTCTGAAATGGGGCACAGGTTTCAGGGTTTGGACCGCACGCCCCCACTTTTTGAAGTATCTTCTCTACCGAACCGCCAGCTAGCAGGCCAGTGGGAAATACCGCATGTTTCAAGTTCAAGTTCAAGTTCATTTATTTACACTTATTCAGTTACAATATAACAACAATAAAGAATAAAAAAGAAGTAAAAAACGTTCTAAGTTCTAAAACTGAATTATGTCAATAAGGTGTTATTGTCCCTTTTAACCTGAGACTCACGTTAGCATTTATACTAGAACTTTCCTAATACCAATGTTTCAAAAAAGGAACGTGCTGATCGTGTTACATCGTCAACCCCACCGACCTTAGAGACCTTTTACTTCACCAGTTTCCTTTCCAACTTCAGCTGTTTTCAAGAAATGGACCAGAGACTTATAGGTTAGTAGAAAGATTTTCTTCAAAACGTTTTTTGAATTTTTATCACTAAGACAGAGCAGGATTATCCTGGTTATGTCGCGTTTGTGCGAGTGCGACGCGCGCACGCGAGATTTGTGTCCGTATGGCTGCCTTATACAAGCGTGTCGGACGCGTGCGTTATTTGTTTCGAGCTAATTGTTTGTTAGCCTGCGAATACAGCCGACTGTTTTCGCATTAAAGGGCTGCTCTCCTAAGAAAGAAAACATCACCTTCTTCGTGTATCAAGGGTAAATTTTTTGCTCCAAAAAAAATGACAGTATACAGAAAAAAGCCACCATTTCTGAAACGAAATAGTTGAGCCAAAATAACAAGAATCCCTCGTATAACAGAAACGAACTCTATTGAAAAAATCTATTGACTGCGTCGGGCCACACAGCAGACAATCAGAATACTGAGACCGCGGGCGCAAAAGTTCAACAAAGTCTCCCGGCCCGCAGGCAGTCCACCATGACTTGCCTACGGAGCCTAAAGAGGTGAAGAAGAGCAATAAAACTACCCGAATTGAAACGTTGCGTTTTAAAAACATTTTAACCTGAAAAAAAACGTCAGTCCCGTTTAGAACAATATTTGCTTCATATCTTACATACGGAATTAGTAAGTCTGACAGAGTATGTTCCTTATCTTGGAATATTGTTCTTTTTCATGGCCAGTTCTTCGGTTGTCCTGACCACGTGCAATTCATTAGCTCATCAAAAAGGCTGGGCGTGGCTATTGCCTGTTCTTGGATCACTGATGACTGAGTGTGCTGGAACTATAATGATTCCTGAAGGACACTGTTTGAACCGGCAGGGAAAATGAATGCTGAACACTGTTAGATTACTCCTAGATTATCGAGTAATGGCAAGAGACTATGAGGTAATGTTCAGAAGTTCTTTTTTGAAGCACTTTATTGGGCCATTTCAAATCATGCCATCACCGCTCTTTTACAAACTTTTTTCACCCACATATTTAACTTTTTCAACTACAGTTCAAAACAGCCCAAGTAAACTAGACTATTAAAGGCTTCGTTTTCCTTCACAGCTCACTGTGTTGTTCAGCTACTGTGGCCTAGCGACTTCCTCGATAATGATTCGAGCCACTGAATGGTACCCAGTATACGCGTCAGAACCGCTGTTGAAACCAAAGCAATCTCCGACCACCAATCCCACGCGTACGGTGCCTTTACCAATCCCCTCACAGTACCCTCCGATCTGACTGTGCTTGTGTACGTTGGTGTCTGTTCTGCCGTGATTAGTATGGATAACATCGATCGCTTCGATGGTGATTGGGTTCGAACATTCCACGCCATTGAAGGTGAAATACCAACGCTTGCAGCACCTGGTACAATGAGCTACTCTGAAATCGCCATCATACTCGACCTTCAATGCCGTGTCTTGGTTTTTCTTCACAAAGACACAATCCTAGAATGGTAGAAAATTAAAGGAATTGAAAAAATTAGCATTGTACTTTACACTGGATAAGGAGGAAAAAAGACGACCAGATCAATTGCTTAACCCCAAATGAACAAAGAAAATACAAACGTTTAAGCCACCTGTACTCTATCAGATCAGCCTTCAACTAAAGAAGACAAAATCTTCGATAAAGGTAGAATGACTGACCTTTATCAAGCCGTGATCCCTGTCATCGTTCAGTTTGCTCCAGACGCACTGTTTCCAGTTCCTCTGTGGGATCGCAGCTGACGGACCCTGTTCGCCCTTCTTGCCCTGGGTTCCTTTCGGGCCCATGGGGCCAGGTGGACCCATGGGACCTTGTTGGCAAGGAACACATTGAGGACTCTGGCCTGGAGGTCCGACCGGTCCTGGATATCCCGTCTTTCCCTTGGGTCCGCGTCGACCACGTTGGCCAGTACTCCCTGGTGGACCAGCCGGGCAAGTGAAAGGACAGACAGGTGGGTACTGCGACGAGCTCTAAGGACAAAGAAAGAAAAGACAGGAAAAACCTAATCATGAAGTCTTAACAAAAGCTGCCATTTTGAGGAGGAAACAATTTAACTCACTCAAGTAAATATTGCAAGCGTCAATCCAGATGATACAAATAATGAACATTTTTATAGACTTCATCCTTCTATCCATACCACAACGATCTGCAATCAAACAAATGTTTTACAAATCATAGTTTCCATTAACACTTAAGGTGGCTGAACACAGTCCTTCGTGCGCGCTCTTGCTGATGCAATTCAGCACGTGCACAAGGATTGCAAAAACAAACATGCCGTTGATACAATGATTATTTTATTTGCTCAATGCCCGCTCTATCCTTGCTATTTTTCTTTTCTATTCTGTCTTTTAATTGAACGCAGTGTGTTGATTGCTTTAGTCTTTTATAACAAAGGTATGCTAGAAAAGGTAACGATGCAAAGAACCCAGGGAATTTTCCATATCGAAAGAATCCAGTTAAATGCAGGGCATGCGCAGTTGCTCGAAAAATTGAGACGTTTGCTTTCGCAGAAACTCAACGATTTCTAACAATCCAGTCGTTAGAATTTCAAAAAATTTGGCAAAAAAAATAGTTCAGAAACCACGTGAATGATCTATTACGAAAAATCTGAATTTTGACATAGGGAATTTTTGATAATACAGAAAACGAGTTTTACGGTGTATTACGAAAATTGCCTATGTCAAAATTATATTACAACAGTGTTGACAGAAGGGATTTAATGACAATTCGTGGTGGGCAAACGATGAAAAAAATCGGATTTTTTTGAAATAACCAAAAGCCATTCATTAAGCCTGGTTTTGACCAGCCCCGTTGCCATGGCAACAGCACACACCCTGGCAAAAATACGAGAATAAATACTTCTGTGGTTAACGTTTGACTCTTGCAAAAAAAGGGCGCCAAAGCATAAATAGTTTAGAAGTTATGGTGAATTAGGAATAAGCACTTGAAAACTGTGTTCGGCCACCGTAAAGTCTCTGAGTCAACCGCAAATTGTTCTAGATTAAAAGTTGATGGCGGTCTTGTTTTAGCTATTTAGCCCACATGCAAAGAAAGAAAAAACTATTACAAGATTGCTGTAGGATTTTAGCGACTGACCTCTCTACAAAACAGGCACACCTGAAAAAACCGATATAGGACGGTTGGAATTGTGTACTACGCATGGTTACTAATATAAAGCAGTTAATTATTTATTTTTGAAGAAAAATTACAATTAAGCTTTCATCGAACAGTGTTGATATTCGTTTAGCTTCTGGTTACGGATAATAAGTTCTGGGCCTTCTTAGAGAAGGCCAAGTAATTTTTCCATGTGTTAATCCATGTGCTTGAAACTGGATGTATAGAGGACAATACATGGTGCGCGTAGATATGGAATTTCTCTTTGAGTGTTCATCTTGATATCTCACGATTGAGCGCAGCGAACTTTAGCGACTGACCTCTCTATCAAGTTGAACACTCGAAGAGAAATTAATTTCATACCTACGCGCCCCCATGCATTATCCTCTATATATGAGTTTACGCAATGAATGCGATTGAGACAGGCAAAACCCGGGGGGGGGGGGGGAAGAACTCCCATATAAAAAGAACGGGGGTGCTGTCTGAACTTTTGAAGAGAACCCCTATGAGGCACCAAGGTCCTGTTTCGAAGGCGTGGTTTTAAATTTTTTTCACCCCTAAGAGGCACATAACTGCTACTAACGTTTTTCAGCATAATACAATAAAAGGTAACGCAGAAGCACCTGGTTTGGACCTTTTGAGGCTGACCCTGTAGAATAAAAGCTGAGGGTGGTTTTGGTTTCGCCACGTACACCTAAAAGCGCCTCCTTCTTCTGCTGATAGGGCGTCCAACGACCATCGAGGAACAACAAGCTTCGAAGGCGCAAGGTTATACACTCTTTTTTTTTTTATTAAGAACCAGTAAAATTTAGCTCAGGCTCAATGTTCTTATTTTTTCGGCCATTTCAGCCTCAAAATGTTCCTATTTTGTTCTTAAAATTCTGTGTTCTCTAATGGCTCCAAATGTGGTTATACCGTACTGTACAGTACTTCACCGTAGGGACCCTGACCTGCAGGGCACCTAAACCATACCTTTCACATTCATCATACAGTGATGGACAAAGAACCTGTACTTATCAGTACATGTAGTGTTCAGTGTTTATACTCATACATGTAATCTGTTACTGTTTACACACGAAAAGTGTGATAATGAAGTTTAAGAGTGATGAATATATCTGGAAGACTGTATAGTAAAGACCCTGAATTTTGAAAAGAAACGTTGGCTTCACACTGTACGTCGTCGCGGTCTGTTTGTTTGGTGAAAAAAATTTCAGCCTCAGATTGTTCTTAAATTGTTCTTATTTTTCGAGCGATTTCAGCCTCAATGTTCTTATTAAGTTTGTTCTTATTAAAAAAAAGAGTGTAGGGTGCCTCGAGCCATACTCCCACAGGAAATGTATTGGATCTAAAGTCTCCCCTTTCTCGGCAAGACGACACGTTTTTCTCAGGACGTTAAACAACGTGATTCCCAAATTTTGTTTACACTTTTGATCGCGAATCTAGACAGCGTTAATTCAAGTGAAGCGACAAGCAGTTACCTTGTAATCGTGATTCATTCAAAGTGAAACGGTAAATAACCATGCCAAGCGATGGAACAAAAGGATTTCGAAAACTAAGAAGTATAAATAGAATAACCAGAAACAGGAGACAATAGCTTCCTGTTAGAAACTATAAACTTGGATGAAAAACTTACTTGCGTTCGAATTCGCTCTCTGAAGAATTTAACGAGTTCCACTGTAGAAAGAGTCTAGAACCCTTAAAACCCGATGCTTACACACTCAAAGAATGTCTGAGAAATACAAAGGGTAATAGCGTTCTTTGTTCCGAATATATGGGTAAATAAATCCACCAAAATATAACATGATCCTGTGATGATACAAATAATACTTCTACGGGGGCTTCTAAAGGCTAGAAAGGAAATGCGAAAACCATAAAATATTTGGCTGAAACACCTTTGTTTCAGGTGTAACCCATTGCAATATCATAGGATTAAGTTTTTGATTAATTAAGTTCGTTTGCAACTGCGGGGCTTCGCTCTGCTCTGTCTCTTCAGATGCAGAGCGGAATCGTTTTTCCTGTACTCGGATATGGTGTTTTGAGTGATTTTAGTCTGAAAAGGGGTAAATAGATTTTGTCTATTTTGTTCCGGAGATAGGGTATGTTTTTCACTCCAGCACTCAAATGATGTTTGAATATACCTTTTTGACTGTAAATGTTTCAGTGTTCGATCGGAGTTAAAATCTTACACTTATTTTGCTCAGTGATAAACTTCTAATAGCTTTCACAAACTAGCTGATACATTGTTGGTTTATTTGACATCTGACAAGTTTGGTTTTCTCAGAAAAAGTAGTAACCTACTTCGTGTATCAAGGGTTCATTTTTGGCCTCAAAGAAAAAACCCTATACACCAAGAGGCCACCTTTTTGAAACAGAATTAGGTATTTACCCTATTTAGGCTTGTCGCAGTTGTTTTATGACCAATTCTTCGGTTGCCCAAACCACTTTCAGAGCAGTAAAAAGTGTATAGGTGTATCGCTATTTTCGTATCAATGAGGGCTAAATTCGGTGGAACTATTGCCTGAAGGTCGCTGTTTTAGCCGGCAAAACTGAAATAAACGCATGACACGATATTAACTGGTCAAAGTTCATTTTTGAAGCACTTTATTGGGCCATTTAAAGCATGCCACCACCGCTCTGTTACAAACGTTTTTAGTTACCCAAAAATTTAACTTTGTGTACTACAGCTCAAAACAGCGCAAGTAAACTAAACTATTAAAGACCTCGTTTTCCGTGACCGCTCACTGTGTTGTTATTCAGCTACTGTGGCTTAGGAACTTCCTCGATCATGATTCGGGTCACGGATTTGTGCCCGGCATACGCGTTAGAACCACTCTTGAACCCAGGACAATCACCGACCACCAATCCCACCCGTACGGTGCCTTTACCAATCCCCTCACAGTACCCCCCGATCTGGTTGTGCTTGTGTATGTTAGAGTCTGTCCTGCCATGGTTCTCATAAATCACATCGATTGCTTCGATAGTGGTTGGATTAGAACATTCCACGCCATTGAAGGTGAAGTACCAACGCTTGCAGCACCTGGCCCTACTCTGAAATCGCCATCGAACTCCACTTTCAAGGCTGCGTCTTGGTTTTTTTCACAAAGACGCAGTCCTATAAAAATAAAAGGATGAGACGATAGGAAGGAGAGCGTAAAAGAACTGCAGTGATCAAATTCCTACACAAAAATCCCAAAACACTAACCTTTATCAATCCGTAATCCTTGCCATCTTCCAATGGTTTTCCAAGTACAATGTTTCCAGCTCCTGTGGGGGACCACTCCTGAGGGGCCCTTTTCTCCCTTGTCCCCCTGAGTTCCCTTAGGGCCCATCTTTCCTGGTGGTCCCACAGGCCCTTGGTTTCCTTTGGGTCCTTCAGGACCCTGAGGTCCAATTTTACCGGGAGCTCCCACAGGTCCTTGGTCACCCTTGGATCCGTCTCTTCCACTGAGCCCAGGCACTCCGGGGACACCTGGAACGCCACTGACTGGGCAGCTTGAGATCTGTGGAGACTGGGTCTTTGCCCAGTGAAAAAAGAAGATTATATGGAACTGTCTTTGTCTTCGCTTCAAAGCGTCCGGTTTACAAGGAATTATACTGGGAAAAGCAAGTTAAAACATTTTCCATGCCAGGAAAAAGAAACAGATATGACATTGTCTGAAGTATTTGGAAAATTTCATATTCAAATGCTTATATCTTAGAGATTTCGTGGCCGAGATGGCCCCAAATGAATAGACCTCTTTAGCTTGGGCGGTTTGTTTTCCCATTGTAGAACACGTGGTATTCTCTGGAGAATTTTTCTTTTGTCCATCTTAAAATTATTCATTCATATACTATTTGAAAATTAGAAAGCAAGAATTCTCAAGAGTATCATCACGTGGTCTACAATGGGAAAACAAACCGCCCAAGCTAAAGAGGTCTATTATGGCACATCCGCTCGTTCCGTGCCTCTGAAAATGCTTCATTTTGATTTGAACAGACAGCCCCGAGAGGTTTATTCGTTTCCATCTCTAACGGTACTAACACAGAAATTACAAACATTCCGAAATAAAACTAGAACAAGATTTGTGTCAGGCAGCTCGGTATATAGAGAGGCACGTCGGTATATCCATCTTTGTATTTTTTACTTCAAATCGGCAGGTTTTTGAAGAATATCTGCGAAATACGAGCCAAAAGAATGAAGCCGTGAGGTAAGACTCAAAGTAAAGAAGGGACTGAATGATTTAGAACGAATGCATCATGCTCGTTGAATTTAATACCGAGCACCGCGGTGTTTCGCGTTTGCGTAAAAATGACCAGTCATCAATCACTGCATTAACTTGCGGGCTGAAAGGACAAACTTGTGAGGTAAAATACCCACCGACTGGTTGGTGGAAAAACACCAATTGTGGAATGATACACGAGACAAGACAAATGATCTTCAAATTCATCTTTCGCGTGGTTTACTTCAGCTCTACTTCGTCTGGAAGAATTCTGTAAACTAGGAAACAATAACACAAAAAGCAATCAGCTCCACGGAAACATAACTGATGGTCGGATTCGTGATGTGATGAACACAAAATTTGAAATTTTCGACAAGAGTCGAAGTTAGCAGCCTTAGTCGCAATACCGACAAAAATTTAACCGAGAGGGAAAAAAGATAATGTATTCACTTCTTGAATCGATTGAACTAAAAATCTCTCACCGAATTACCTCAAATTATCGCCAAGTTTACTTCCTAGATTTCTTGGAGTCAGAGACTTCAAAGCTCAGATTAAAATAGCGCTCAAAGTTTGAAGTTTTAACTCTGAAAAACTCATACGCTTCACATAATTTTTTTAGTATTTACTGCTTCTCGAAAAAAACTAGATAGCTACCTGCACGGTGATTCGTTTAACGCAACAAATATTTACTGTCCAGTTGAGCTGACAGCAAGGTA
>JAHPZR010004102.1:2500-67500 GCA_019787425.1 Platygyra sinensis
ACTAAAATTAGTATTTGATTCGGCGCATGTAAAATGCGACGTTTAAACCAGGCCTAACAGTTGATATATCTTATTTTTTGTGATGACATTTATTGTAGCTAATAGAGCAAATTATGTTGACTTCAGCAGAAGACAGTAGAAGTTTTTCAACGAACACTTGAAATTATTGAAACTTGAAAACAGATGATCGTTTTATTTACTTTTAGCCAATTAAGGGTCCCTGGAAATCCCCCGCGATGTCAACCGATGACATGGGTCTTTTGTAAAATTTTGGCACAGCTTTGGCACTTTCTTGTGTACAAATCGAATAGTTAACCAGCTTTATTAATTTTCTGAATGTTAAATGGAGTGTAGACTGCGAGCAGTCTCTTTCTTTTCCTAGGGTATTCCCTCCTCGTTTCTTTCCCTAATTTGCATAATATTAACTGAGGTCCGCGCGCGGAGGATTTCAGGAACAAAAACCGACTACTCGTAGTCTAAATGGAGTGTGGTAGGTGTCATATTGTAAAATAATTCTCGCTTGATGTTTTGATTAAGAATTTACGTCTAGACAAAACGGATTAAACGTTCGAACCAAACGAACGATAGCAACTAAACGTTCCAAACGAAACGAACGATAGAAGGCAAACGAACGATAGAAACGATAGAAACGGAACGTTTGGCACGATTTACTCTGGGAAACCAAACGCACGTTAGACACGTTGTAAACGCTGCAAACGCTGTAAACGCAACAAACTCTGCACCGTTTTCGATTGAAAAGTAACGCCGCCTACGAGAATTTCAGTGAGTCGTGTAAACCTTTCTCCTTGTTCCTCGCTAACCCGGCAAAAGACAGGAGAGTCAAACGGCAACACCACAAGCTGATATAACAGAGCATCTATGACTGCGATTGTTTTCGTTTTTATTCAGTCCATAACAAAAATATTTGAGTAAAAGTTGGACATTCGTCAATGATTAGCGAATGTACACCAACATCGTGCGCATGGCCATTTCGCAAAGGTCGTATCAGGTTCAGGTATAACAAGCGACATGAACAGGTGACATTCATTGATACTGTACAACCCCCCTTTCAGAAATTCCTGGATCCGCCCCTGGTGTTGCAAAAAGTGTCCGGAAATAGGGCAACTAAATGTACTGACGACACCCAGATCAGAATTGAATTTCTTACCTGATTTACTAGTATGATATTATACACCTTTGTGCACTCAGATATCACAGCTCCTGTTGACAACATCTGGTTTCTTCGAAAATGAGCAATATTCTTTCAAGTTTTGTTGTTCAAACCACGCACCTGAACTTCAACGCTCAATCAGCCATGTTTGTTTGTTCAGCAGATGTTCTTACAGCAAGTACTTTATGTATGGGGAACTATTATGTCCCCAGATGTCCCATGTAGTATCTTACGGGTTTAGCCGCTAGTTTTTTGACTCGCTGGCTCAAGAGACCGTCTTGGGCGGGGGAAATTGGTGATAGCCGCGGGCGAGTCTGACAACAAACAAAATATCTACAAGAAATCTGGCAAGATGTAATCGAACGGAATAGGGAACACCTATTTTAACGTATTTCTATCTTAGGAAATCAATCTTGTATTTAAACTATTGTAGGTGATAAAACTTGTGTATATAAAGGCAATAAACTGCAAGGCTGATACTACGTGAAAAACGTTTCGAGACACCAACATGACCAGAACCGATAAAGCAGGATCGCAACTGTGGACAGCTGTTTCGCTCTTGTTGGAGCTCGTCAGCACAGTGTAGCGAAGATGTGTAACGCCAGCAGTTGCGATCCTGCTTTATCGGTTCTGGTCATGTTGGTGTCTCGAAACGTTTTTCACGTAGTATCAGCCTTGCAGTTTATTGCCTTTATATACACATATTTTTTTGGCTGAACAGATCTCTTGTAGATCCTACGTTGGCAGCGTTTATCGTATGCGGTCCCTTGCAGTTTATAGTCTCTCATTGATAAAACTTGGCCTTTATATCACGCATCTGTTGAAACTCAATCGTCCGCGGCATAGCCTCTTCCAGGCTAGCCTGAATTTCAGCCGCCTCCTCCTCTCGGTCAGTCTCCCGTGACTTAGCGAGAGGAGGAGGCGGCTGAAATTCAGGCTACTTCCAGGCGTTCAATTAGTCAGGGCGCTGCGCAGAAAAGCGCGCTTTTTTATTTTTTCGGGCGATGTTTTTCCCGCTGAGCCCGAACTAACTGAACGCCTGGAAGAGGCTATCCGCGGCAAGCTGCGTGAGTGTTCAGCCCGGGGGAGGTACTCGATATATCTCTTGGTGGGGAGGTGCGGCCCTGCCCCTCATACCCTGACCCTGTTTAAGACAAATATCGCTGATTTTCCTACCCTGTTTGAGACAGAATTCCGATTTCTGATACCCTGTTTAGGACATAGGTTAAAAGTTGCGGTTGCAAATTGTGTGGCTTTCTTGTTGCGTAATCAATGGAAATTTAATGTGCCTGGTATCAATGCCAAAGTCAATTGAAGTCAATGTTAATTTACAAGAGTTTGTAAAAATTTTGCTGTTTATCGTCCAAGAAAAGATATCCCATTTAAGACAAAAATCGATAAATCAATACCCTGATTAAGACAAAAAATGATAAACTCGATACCCTGTTTAAGACAAAAATCCCGAAAAACATACCCTGGCTGGCCGCACGTCCCCATTAAGCCCTTATAAGGGAGTACCCCCCCCCCCTCCAGGGTGTTCAGTATTGACATAACGTCAATTTAATTCTTGACAACTGATTACTTTGGTTCCTTTCCTTTCCGCTGCTTTCTTTCACAACATTCGAGAATCAACAGACTATTCTGAAGAAGTAACGTCATCCCAGCATCTTGTCTCTACAGATTCGAATTGCTCTCTGTGAGGGGAGAATTTGCCAATATTTGTAACCATCAAAAGCCAATAGTTAGCAGTTAGTGAAAAACCAATAACCATGGTAACAACCTGAAAGTAGTTAATATTTACGAGCAAAATAACTGACTTGCCTATGATGGAATAACCTAGAACAACAATGAGCTAATTGGCAGCCAATAGCAGTTAGGATTACTAAACGAAATATAAGATCATTTAGTTAGAGTCTAGCATATATACAGGTGTTTTGTAAATTGTTCTTCGGTTACCACTATACGGCAGTAGGTTATATTCTGAGCATTTCCTGATTACATTCTGCTTACGTTCTGATTAATCGATTAAACCCTACTGCTTGGAGCCAAGTGTAATAGATCCCGAAGCCTCTAGGAATCTGATTAACTCCGTCGCTGCAAGCGTGTTTCCCTCTGGATTGTTGTAACAAGGATAACAACTTAAGCGACCCGAAAAACGTGTTATCACATCTCTTACTGTGAATTTGCCTGTGTATTGGGGTCAGTGTATTGCAGGTTTGTTTCTCTTAGTTTACAAACGCAAAGGACTAATCTACATAAAAATCACGCTTTCGTTGTAATGTTGTCGTTTAGGACATGACATTGGCTGAGTTTGCTCATCCTATAAACAAAGTCAAGAAAGCGGTTGTAAGCTTTATCACTGAGTCATTTTTGAATGTTTCTGAGATCCGAGTTCTAAACTGAAGTAATTTTTTGCTTTAAAAAGTTCTCAGAATATATTCTTCATATTTAATCTAGCGTCTTCTATATATGGCGATCACGAGTAGAGGAACAGACGAACTGCACATGAAGGCAGACAAATCCATAAACAGTTTGTTTTTTGTTTGTAAACAGTTTCTCCTTTACCACGTGTTACCTCTAATCGAAATCAGTGTAACTATGGCGCAACCAACCATGATATTTGGCCTGAGAACAAGCTACACAGAATTCATTCTTATTCCCACCAAGTGAACAACCTGATGGCATGATCTTATTTGCAACAACTTTCGATTCCGTGATTTGCTTCAAATCGCACAATACGAACTTGAAGGAGTAATTATTTCTTAAAGGGCCTTAGTCAGCCACACCTTTGTTTTTGTTTACATGCTAGAATTTGGCCCTTATATTTTATTCGGAGCCTGTCGAAAAGAAGAAAATCACTGTAAAACTACTCAAGATAATTTAACATACCTTCAGGAACACAGCTTACAGTAAAACAATAAGAATTCGCTTCACCATGCTATATTAATAATTTCGATGTCATCGAAAATGGCGGAGACTGACTGGGGCACTTTAAGCATGGGCGGAAACTACTGCAAACGACGTATATGTAGAATGTTTTAAAACCTGATTATAATAATAATAATTATGATTATTACTGACTCTTAATTTGAGTCCATAGGCAAATCGGATAAAGAGAAGAAAAATGTAATTAGAAATTAGCTAGAAAGTCAAATTAGACTCAAGGCTTCGCCTCTATAAAACATCAAGTCAAGTACAGCGCTTTCTTTGTCGATACCAGTCGACGTAGTGGAAGGCAAAAAGGGACAGTGGACTTCTTGAGCAGTCAAGTTCAATAAGTTTTGTACCTCTGCATTTAAAACCGAAACGGATAACAAGTTGTTGAACTTGCCTAATTGATCTTATGTGGCACAGAGAAACGTTTTGAAATGGTCACTGGTCGCTTCACACAAAATTGTGACATCATGGCGGCAATTGAACTGAAGAAACAGTACTGTCTGATGAAGTGTTGTCAAAATATATTTCTCAGGTTTCTTTCTAGCTTACGCTTGGAGAAGGACATAGCTTTCCAAACTCGTCCTGGCTCAGTGCTAAAAGAAATAACCAGTATTCAAGCGTCAACTCGGTCTGAAAAATTTTGAAACTATCTTTTCAAGCTCTACATCAACCTTTCACTTGAAATTCTAGCGAGGTTTATAAACTATTTTGTTTATAAGGTTATTTTTTCCGGTGGGTTTTCGTCCAAAATCTCAGCAACCCGGCAAATCCTGCTTCTCAAAAAAGTCTTGTCAGATAGCACGCATGAAGTCATTTACTCGTCCTTGTTGTTTATCATGGTTTCTACTGAATCAGCCTCAGTTGAGGATATGGTTGAATTCATCGAGACGTTTCCTAAGCGGAAATTTTTAAAACGGCGTGCTTATTGCCTTGAGAAGTTTTCCCTGGTCTTAATTATTGGCAGTACTCGTTCGGGTAGCTCTTTTATCTGTAATCAAGGTTTCTTGTTGGCTGCTTGGCCATTGCTAGCTATAAACGTAACCCTTCTACCAAACAAAGGTAACGTTGTGATCTAGGGGGGAGGGGGGGGGGGGGGGTTGTTTTCTTGATTGCACATAAAAATCAGTTTGTTTTGCCAACTACTGGCGTGAATTGCGAAAATTTTGTTGATTTTAATTGCGGGTTGATTTTAATTGCATGTGGTGAGTGTAACTAAATGCTGCTGATTCTTCGACTGAGCTTAGGCGACAGGTAAAACTGATGGGAAACCCAGGGAGGTACTCCCTCATGAGGGCTTAATGGAGACGTGCGGCCGGTCAGGGTATATGTTTTTCGGGTTTTTTGTTTTAAACAGGGTCTCGATTTTATCAATTTTTGTCTTAAACAGATCATCTCATTTTGTTGGACGGTAAACAGCCTGCGCGTATGTTCTACGAGCTAATGATATATACTACGTACTTAGCGTAAAGAGCTCTTCGTGACTCTGTTGATCAAGCTGTAAATAGTTTTGTGATTGACAATGGATTAAGTAAGAAAGAGTTTCGATATTTAACATTGTCTTTAGTACACAGGGTATGGTCTCGGGTTAAATGTCTTAAACAGGGTATCAAAAACCAGAATTCTCTCTTAAACATGATAGGAAATCAGCGATTTTTGTCTAAACAGGGTCAGAATATGAGGGGCCTGGCGGTACCTCCCCACCCGAGGATATATCGAGTACCCTCCCCTCCCCCCCGCCTCCCAAGGAGCGGAAACCACTGCCGCAAGAACTAAGCGCTTGGGTTGAAAAGAAATTTAAATCTCGGTTCTAAGTTATAAGCAATTGCCAATAAAGTACTGCCGGGGAAAAGTATCAGGAAAGGAAAGATAAACATATCACGAGTAACAATTGTATGTATCCATTAATGATGCTGAACTGTTGAACTTAAAATCTTGTTTACCACACCTACTGAATTACCCATTGCATCTTAGAACAACTGGTTAGGTGAGTGATAAGATTAATGGTTATTATGAAAACAAAGCTCAATGATTTCAATCGCTGTGTAGCCTGCTGCACGGACCTTCTTTGGAAAGGAAAGATTTTGTGGTCCCTACCAAGGAGAGGCTAGTAATGGGATAAAAACTTGTATGACGTGCAGTTGTTCTACTGTCGGCTTTTTCGACCTTTTTCAAGTAGTTGGTAGAATATATCAGTTCTAAACTGTTTCGTGCTTGTCTGCCTATTTGGCATGTTGATATCTTGCCAAGCGCATTAAGCGCCAAGCAATTAAAACGTCTGAAAATGTGCACCTTTCACCTTGGAAATTGTTCACAATCCGTTTCAAACCATGCGATGGCATGCACTGATCCAAAACAGCGTGTGACTCGACTCCACGTCATTCCATAACATGCTTGTCTCCTACGAATTCGTGAACGAGACGAATTACATGCGAGAAATTGACACGTTGTCACTGCCGTATTTGAAAAGGATTTTTGTACTTTTTGCATCCAAAACCGGTATTGTCATCATCGTCATCATCATCAAACTATACATGGTGGGGCATCGATGGTGAGACGTGGATATCATTATTCTATGTTTCAAGGTATTTCTTTGTTTGAATTCCTCTGGTCTTTGAATGTGGGTCAGACGAATGAAGGCAGATTAATTCATAAACAGTTTCTCGTTAATTGCTCCTAATCAGTTTCTCCTGCGCGTCAAAAACAGTTTAACCAACCTCTTTGGCCTGAGATTCAACATGCTATTACACTGAATTCATTCTTATTGCCACCAAGTGGCCCTGATGGCATGATTTTATCTCTGCAACAACTTTCCGTGATAGAGACATGAAGGCGGAGTAATCTATTTCTTAGGTGTGAGCGCAAACTACTTCCAAACTACGAACGTCGAATGTTTAACATGATTATGTTTGACTCTTAGTTTGTGTTTTGTTTGGGAGGCGCGGTGGCCTCATGGTTAGTGCGCTCGTCTCCGGATCGAGCGGTCCGGGTTCGAGCCCTGGCCGGAGACATTGTGTTGTGTTCTTGGGCAAGACACTTTACTTTCACAGTGCCCCTCTCCACCCAGGTGTATAAATGGGTACCGGCGAATTTAATGCTGGGGGGTAACCCTGCGATGGACTAGCATCCCATCCAGGGGGGAGTAGAAATACTCTCAGTCGCTTCATGCTAAGGAAACCGGGATAAGCTCCGGCCTGATGGGCCACTTGGCTCGTATGCAGACTTAACCTACCTACCTTTACCCTTAGTTTGTGTTCATAGGCACTGAATAAGACTAGAAAAATACGATTTAAAATTAGACAGAAAGTTAAACTTTCACAGAGAACGTGCACAACTGATCCAATGCGGCAAAACTGACTGTTTTACCGCGAGAAGAGTTTTAAAACCGTCACTTGACACAAAATTTCGACATCATAGCAGCAGTTGAACTAAAGAAACACTTTCTGATGAAGTTAAAACATTAGCTTGTCGAGATAGAGTTTCTTTTCAGCTTAAGGTTTAAGAAGGACGTGCTGAAAGGAGATTAGTCAGTATCACGGAAGTGCCAACTCGATCATTCCCACACGTCTCATAAATTTGAAACTGTCTTCGAAGCTCCAATTCAGAGTTTTGGTTGAGACCTTTCTCCACTCAACTTATTTTTTTCATCAGGGTTTAGTTTAAATAGCTTTGGTTTGTTTCACCGTGGCTGTGAACAATATGAACGTTTTTGTTGCCTCCATAGGCGTACGAGCCGGGGGGGCGAGGGGGGCTGCAGCCCCACCAGTTACAGAAATTTTTGAAATTTTTCGGGCAAGACGCTGATGGTTTGGGCAAAAGTACTCGGGAGAAAATACTCTAAAAGAAAAACACCCTAAAAGGTTCTCAAAGCCAGACTTGAGGGCACTACTTTCTCTGATGTTTGCCTTGTCAAGACCAGGTAATTTGTTTTGGAAAAGCCATATATCGTTTGCATGTGTATCGTAAAAATCCACGAGATGGATATTACTTCCATGACCAAAGAATAACAGAATCAAAACAAACGAGGACCTAGACTTTTTTGTGGTGGCTCTGACAAAAGCCGTTTTCAATGGCGCCACAAAGAGCTGTTTTAAAATTTTCCTGAACTTCACGAACGAGAAATAATTTGCTGTTTCTTTTATAAGTTTTGGATTTTACTAGGCAACCTATAGAGTATCCGAGGTTTCAAAATAACTACAGTTTGAATCCCGATCTGTCGAACCCTCATTTTTTTCGAACAACCCGATAACTCGAAACGTAAGTCGTTTCCCTCTCCTCAGTCGAACACTGTAATTTTAGTTACCCCAGTTTTCTCCAAATATCCGATTTTTCGAACCAATTTTCGTTTCCTCTGGAGATTCCAAAAATCGGGATTCAACTGTAATTTTGGAATGAAAATACGTTCATTAGACGTTACAAATGTGAAGGTTTTGGTTTTACTGCGGCTTGAGTGCTTTTGTACAACACACGCTTTCGGGCATTGTCTTATTTTTTCGGGCAATAAGGTCACCGCCCCCCCAGGTCCAAAGGTGCCCGTACGCCTATGGTTGCCTCGAGGAGTTTATCGCTTGGAAATTAACAGTTAGCACATATATTGGCAACCCTAGTTCGGTCAGCTCTTTTACCAAGCATTCGTGTGTTATCACATTGCCTGTGTTTGGCTAATTCGCTATAAACGCAGTGACTCGTCGATCTTCAAAATTATCCGAAACCGAGTAAATTGTTGCGAGTTTTATTGATCACTTTGGAATCCTGGTACATGGTAAGAACGGAGTTTCAAAACCATCTCAGCTTGTAGAAGTTTTTTCAATATATTCTTTAGAGAGAGACAAAATGAACAGTAATGACAATATGTGATGTAGGGTCATTTTTATTGTACATTAGAGGCCGGGGCTTTTTTGCAGACATGCAGATAAAAATCGCAGATAGTTTTCTTGCTGACTGTGTTAGTAATCACTTTCTTCTTAGCCTGTTCCAGGCTCAAACGAGCGAGAAAAAGACGAGGGGGGACTAAGGCGCCCTAGTCCTCCCTCATTTTTTCTCTCGCTCTCCTTTTTTCGCTCGTCCCCAACTACCGAGAGCCTGGAACAGGCTATGCAAAACCAAGCGCTTGGGTTGAACCTGACATCCGCAATTTGAATTTTGGTTCCAAGTTATAAGGAATTGATAAAGTACTGGCAAATTATGTTTAAAAGTACCTGGAGAGCTTAACATGTCCGAGGAATCACAATTCTGTGAAATGAAATTATACTGATTTCTTACTGATGCTGAATTGTCCAACTTAATATTTTGTTTACCACACCGGCTGAATTACTCATTGCAAAGACCAACTGGTAGATGAGTTATAATTGATGAAAACAAAGCTCAATGATTCTGATCGCTGTTTAGCCTGGCCTGGTGCACAGATCGTCTTTGTAAAGGAAAGATTGAGTGACCCGCCCAAAGAGAGGCCAATGCGGGAGTAACAGCATAACTGGCAGTCGTTTTTCCTTGCTTTCTCAAGTAGTTGGTAGAATGGCCCAATTTGATAGCTGTATCAGTTCTAAACAGTTTCATGCTTGACTGTTTATTAAGCATATTGATCCTGTCAAGCGGATTCAGCGCCAAGCCATTAAAAACCTGCACTTCTAACCTTGGCAATTGTTAACTATCAGTTTCAAGCCATGCGATGGCACTGATTCATAACAGCGTCTGACCCCGCGGCAGTCCATAACATGCAAAGAAAATGACACCTTTATCAACAATCGTTTTGTATCGATAGCGTTTTCAGCATTTGAAAATTTCCACTTTTTGTCATCCAAACCTGCATTCAGGGTAGAAATATGTTAGGATACGCCTTCAGCTTTATTCCTAGGTATTTCTTTGTTTGATTTCCTCTGATCTTTGACATGAAGTCACTCACTCACTCTTGTTGCTATGTACGGTACATACATGTATGAGTCTTCAGGGTTGTGGTGTAATTAAATAGCTTTGCTTTCTTTATTTCTCCGTGATGTTTGCCGTATAAGAGCCACTCCCCAAAAATGAAATACCATCTAAATGTCAATTCAATTCTTGACAACTGCTTTCTGATTATTTTAGGCTTGCCCTGAGATTAAACAGCCAGAGACCGTTCTTTATTAGAAGAAGACATCGCCCTTCAGTGTTCAAGTACTTGAATATTCCTGTGTCGCTGACGGTTTACCAGCTATTGCTGCTGTCTTTATATCTGTGGATGCAGGTTTGTGTTTTTGCATTTTAAACTGAACGTTTACTGCTAATCTGGATAGAGTTTTAGTTTAGCGTATTAGTGCTGTCTGGGAATATTTGGTCCATCAGTCAAGGAATTTTGCGTTATTTCTTGCGAACATTCTTTATAGCTCTTTTGTTTAGGGCTCTTGTGATAACAAGTTCGCCGTGTTTGCCTATCGCTATAAACGCAAGTCTTGTACGAAACGAAGGAAGTACTTGTAATCTTTATCGATCGCTTTTGAATCCATTAAAGAACCGCCGGAGTTCCAAAAGCATCTGACACTTATTCAGCGAGGCAGTAAAGGACCTGTACATGAAGGCAGACCAATTCATAAACAGTTTGTGATTTGTTCGTAATCAGTTTCTCATTTCTCACTTCTGAATCTTGTTACTCCGCATCAACATCAGTGTAACTAATTCAGTTTTATGCCAGTGTTTAACAGTTGCACTTGAGGCTTCGCTCCGGAAAGACATAAACTGAAACACGCTGTTTCTAGATGCAAAATTCTTCAGAATAGTGGAATTTATAATTTTTCTTATAGGATAACAGAGTCCTCATGAGTTCTGTAAACTATCGCTTACAAAGTTGCGAAATTATGGCGATCTAGTCAGTGATGTTGAAACACTGGATTATCAGCATTTATTTATTAATTTTCATTCTAGCTAACACTTGAAAAGGGACGTGTGTTTTTAAACTTCTTAACTCATGCTAGCTGCTTAAAAGAGACAACTGAAATACTAGAATCACCACTCAAAAAGTGACTCCATGGTAAAAATATATCATAAGACGAGTCTTCAACTTAACTTTTTGTTTCAAGGTATTTCTTTGTTTGAATTCCTCATGGTCTTTGCATGTGGGTCAGACGAATCATGAATGCTATTCAACAACAATATGACCGTATCAAAAAATCTTTGTCACATGACATGCAGTCGCCAACTCACTCTTGTTGATATGACGGTGTATTTATTATGGTCTAAAGTCCTCAGGGTTGTGGTGTAATTAAATGCTTTGTTTCCTTTATTTCTCCGTGATGTTTGCCGTAGAAGAGCCAATCCCCCAAAAAAGAAATACTATCTAAATGTCAATTTAATTCTTGACAACTGCTTTCTGATTATTTTAGGCTTGCTCTGAGGTTAAACAGCCAGACACCGTTCTGTTTTAGAGGAAGTCATCCGTCCTTTAGTGTGAAGCACTTGAATATTCAGTCCTGTATCGCGGACAATTAACCAGCTATTGCTGCTGTCTTTTATATCTGTGGATGCAGGTTTGTTTTTTTGTATTTTAAACTGAACGTTTAGTGCTAGTCTGGATAGAGTTTAAGTATAGCGTATTAGTGCTGTTTGGGAATATTTGGTCCATCAATCTAGGAGTTTGCGTTATTTCTTGCGAACAGTTCTTAGATCTTTTATCTAGGACTCTTGTGAACGTTCGCCGTGTTTGCATATCGCTATAAACGCAAGTCTTGTACGAAACGAAGGAAGCACTTGTAATCTTTATCGATCGCTTTTGAATCCATTTAAGAACCGAGTTCCAAAACCATCTGACTCTTTTAGAAGCGTTCTGCAGAATTATTCCTCAGCCAGAGCAGTAAAGCAGCATTAACAGAGAACCGATAGTTTTAAGGACGTTCGCGCTAATTGTTTCTGCGCATCCTTACTGCGCACGCGAATCACATGCCACGTCATGCACCGAGCGCGGGCGCTAAGTAGTAAAATGAACAAATGATAAGGCAGATTGCCATTGTTACAGCTTTGCTTGGATTTAACGATCTTGGACGTTCGGTGACCCCTACTTTTCTTTTCAGAAATAGATTTAATTTACAATTATTTCCACCTTGTCCAAAAATGAAAAAAAATCAATGTGGGAAGTTAAAAAAATTTCAAGATCTCTGTCCACGGAACATGGAATCATGCCATCTTGCGGCTGCAAGGCGCGTGAAACTATGGACGCTAAATGCGAACTTGTTGTTTGAGGAACCTCACCAGTTAACTAAATTCACTTAATAGGTCCATTTAAACCATATGTGAGAGAGAACATTTCCCTTCAAAGCTCTAATTGCAATATTCTGGGACTTGCAGCCACTGTGGCCTTCTTCGCTAACGAAGCCCGATTTACTCAGATTTAGGTGTTCTTTCGGGCATGTTCTATCCAAAATGAAGTCGGTGACCCCCCATTTTTTTTACATTTCTGACATCACTAACTCATCATCTTTCAATGGTAAAATTTTCAGAAAAAAATCAATGTTAGAAAATTTTCGCGCGAACGTCCTTAATACGTTATGACAACTTCAGTATTCAGCGAGGCAGTAGAGGAACTGTACATGAAGGCAGACCAATTCATAAACAGTTTGCGATTTGTCCTTTCTCACTACTGAATCTTGTTACTCCGCATCAACATCAGTGTAACTAACATCTTTATCCAGAGAACAAGCTGTTACATAAAATCCAGTTTTTTCAGTTGCCACCGCTGTTCCTAGATGCAAAATTCTTGAGAATAGTAGAATTTAATATTTTTCGAGTAGGATACTGCTCCATTTTAAAACCTCTGAACAGATAACACAGTGCCCATGAGTTGTTTTAACTGTCGCTTGCAAAGTTGCGAAATTATGGCGATGTAGTCAGTGCTGTCAAGGCCCTATATTCCCTCAGAGGGAAAAGGACATGATGATGATGATGATGAGTGAGTGCTGTTGATACACTGGATTATCAGCATTTATTTATTAATTTTCTTTTTAACTAACAGTTGAAGAGGGACGTGTGTTTTTGAACTTGTTAACTCATGCTAGCTGCTTAAAAGAGGCAGTGACACACTAGAGTCACCACTCAAAAAGTGACTTACATCTTTTTCATGCCTGCCTTTCCAAACTATAACAAAGATTTCTTTGAAATATTTCTCAGCCCAACGACGTCATTATCCTCATCGGAGTTTCACACAACTCTTAATACTTTCTCGAGGTATTTAACTAGTTTCCTCGAGATATTTAACTATTTTGTTTTCATGTATTGTGCTGCCAAATCTCATCAGTATTCCTTCATATTTCACTTTTTTGTCATGTTGCCTTCACAAATCTTAGTAACTGAACCAAAACTATCGAAAAACAGAATCATCCACGTATCAAAGATGTTGCGTCAGATTGTACCAAAGACAATCACTCGTTTTTGTTGCTTTGGTTGCACATAACTTTGCTTCGTAGTCTCTGTTATGTCTTCCCTGTGAGAGCCACGCCCCATGAAAAAAATACTACCGATATGTCAATTCAATTCTTGACAACTGGTTCCTGTTTGATTGCGGCGTTCTTTGAGAACGTTCGAGAGCTTCTTATTGCCAAGGGCGCAGGAAATAACAGACATTCTTTAATTGACATCACCCGCCCATAGACCCTTCGCCTCAAGCTGTCCCTGCATCTTTTACTCTTGATTCCTCTGTTTTTGAATTTCGCAGTTTATTGCCGCTCTCTTCCTTTCTTTGAAATCTCTGAATGCAGACTTCTTATTTGATTATTTTTTTAAAACAAAATAAGGTCAAATCTGAGGGGTTTAAGAGTAGCGTTTTAGTTCTTCAAAAGCGTTGCTGTTTAAGAATATTTGGACAATCTAACGTCTTTGTTGTTTTAAGTAGTTAGTGGAATGGTTCAGTTTAATAGCTGTACTGATCAGTTCTAAACTGTTTCGTGCTTGGCTGTTTATATGGTATCATCTCTAGCTTGTGAACAGTAATGACAATATGTGATGTAGGGTCATTTTTATTGTACATTCAGAGACAAAGTCTTTTTGCAGACATGTAGATAAAACTCGCAGATAGTTTTCTTTCTTACTGTGTTAGTAGTCACTTTCTTCTTCCTCACAAATCATCGACGATTAACTATGTTTGCTACCCATCGAACTGAGCGTACGCGACTGTTAAGGGCGGAAACCACTGCAAAACAAAGTGTTTGGGTTGAACATCAATTTGAATTTTGGTTCCAAGTTAAAACCAATTGATAAGGTACCAGGAAATTATACTATGATTTAAAAGTTTCTGGGGAGCTAATCATGTCAGGAATCACAATTATTCTGGAAGATGAAATTATACTGATTTCTTACTGAAGCTGAATTGTCCAACTTAATATTTATTTTACCACACCGGCTGAATTACTCATTGCAAAGACCAACTGGTAGATGCGTTGTAATTTATGAATACAAAGCTCAGTGTGGTCTGCTACACAGATCTTCTTTGGAAAGGAAAGACTGAATGACCCGCCCAAAGAGAGGCCAATGCGGGAGTAACAATATAACTGGCAGTCGTTTTTCCTTGCTTTCTCAAGTAGTTGGTAGAATGGTTCAGTTTGATAGCTGTATCAGTTCCAAACCGTTTCATGCTTGACTGTTTATTAAGCATCTTGATCCTGTCAAGTGAATTCAGCGCCAAGCCATTTAAAACCTGCACTTCTGAACCTTGGCAATTGTTCACTATCAGTTTCAAGCCATGCGATGGCACAGATTCATAACAGCGTCTGACCCCGCGGCAGTCTATAACATGCAAAGAAATGACACCTTTATCAACAATCGTTTTGTATCGATAGCGTTTTCAGCATTTGAAAATTTCCACTTTTTGTCATCCAAACCTGCATTCAGGGTAGAAATATGTTAGGATGCGCCTTCAGCTTTATTCCTAGGTATTTCTTTGTTTGATTTCCTCTGATCTTTGACATGAAGTCACTCACTCACTCTAGTTGCTATGTACGGTACATATGAGTCTTCAGGGTTGTGGTGTAATTAAATAGCTTTGCTTTCTTTATTTCTCCGTGATGTTTGCCGTATAAGAGCCACTCCCCCAAAAATGAAATACCATCTAAATGTCAATTCAATTCTTGACCACTGCTTTCTGATTATTTTAGGCTTGCCCTGAGGATTTAACAGCCAGAGACTTTTCTTTATTAGAAGAAGTCATCCGCCCTTCAGTGTTTCAAGTACTTAAATATTCCTGTGTCGCTGACGGTTTACCAGCTATTGCTGCTGTCTTTATATCTGTGGATGCAGGTTTGTGTTTTTGTATTTTAAACTGAACGTTTAGTGCTAATCTGGATAGAGTTTTAGTTTAGCGTATTAGTGCTGTCTGGGAATATTTGGTCCATCAATCTAGGAATTTTGCGTTATTTCTTGCGAACATTCTTAGCTCTTTTGTTTAGGGCTCTTGTGATAACAAGTTCGCCGTGTTTGCATATCGCTACAAACGCAAGTCTTGTACGAAACGAAGGAAGTACTTGTAATCTTTATCGAACGCTTTTGAAATCCATTTAAGAAGCGCCGGAGTTCCAATAGCATCTGACGCTTTTAGGTGCGTTCAGAATATGTTCTTCAGCCGGAGTGGAGCAATATTAACAGGGAACCGATACTTTTGATACGTTATCTAGCAACTTCAGTATTCAGCGAGGCAGTAAAGGAACTGTACATGAAGGCAGACCAATTCATAAACAGTTTGTGATTTGATCGTAATCAGTTTCTCATTTCTCACTGCTGAATCTTGTTACTCCGCATCAACATCAGTGTAACTAACATCTCTGTCCTGAGAACAAGCTGTTACATAAATCCATTTTTCAGTTGCCACCTAGTCGGAACACGATGGCATTATTTTTTTATCACAACAACATTCCCTGATTTGATTCAAGTCCAACGATAGGACTCTAATTTTCGGTATGGGCGGAAAGTAAGTTTCAAAGCTCTTTGCGTCGAATGTTCCTGGCTTTACAGTCAGATTCATAGACAATTGATAAAGACTGATGAAAAATTAGTTTAACGTTTTGAGAAAATAATTCAGTTTTATGTATTTAACAGTCGCACTTAAGACTTCGCTCTGGAAAGACATAAACTGAAACACGCTGTTTCTAGAAGAAAAATTCCTCAGAATAGTAGAATTTATAATTTTTCTTATAGGATAACTGAATCCTCATGAGTTCTTTAAACTATCGCTTACAAAGTTGCGACTGATTATGGCGATCTAGTCAGTGATGTTGAAACACTGGATTATCAGCATTCAATTTTCATTCTAGCTAGATAGATAGATAGATAATCTTTATTTATCCACGGACAATTCATCAGCCACAAATGTTAAGAACGTGTAAAATATATCAAAATCGGCATGCAATTAAATGAATTAAAAAAAAAAAAAACCATTATAAAATCTCTACTTAGAACATAAACCTAACTAAAGCTGCTTTCGAATTGTTTATCCAATTGTGAACCGAGGATGTACGCCGACGACACCCACCTTACATACGTGGGTGATTGTGTGGACAAGCTAACACTTGAAAAGGGACGTGTGTTTTTAAACTTAGTAACTCATGCTAGCTGCTTAAAAGAGACAACTGACATACTAGAATCACCACTCAAAAGTGAGTACATGGTAAAAATATATCGTAAGACGAGTCTTCAGCTTAACTTTTTGTTTCAAGGTATTTCTTTGTTTGACTTCCTCATGGTCTTTGCATGTGGGTCAGACGAATGATATCTTACATATATTCAAAACTTTTGGCTCTGACAGAACACTGGTCGATATGCTTTATCTGAAAATTCTTTCTTTTAGACCGTCGCGACTCCGACTTCGACAGAACTACCCATAGAGACGCTCAACAAAGTTCTTAGTAGAAATTAGCCAAAGTGAAGTTAAGCCTCACTGACAAATTTTGTTTGACAAACATACTGCTCCGTCTTAAACCAAAAACAGATATTAAACGAATCTAATGCGTACAGACTTTATTTGGCATGCCTAATTAAACCATTAGCTAGTTACAGAGTTGCCAGACAACTTTTTTCTTTTTGTCTATTAAAGTTTTATTTTTGTACATTTAACGGATTTCAGTATTTTTCATGTGTTCTTGTTTAAACTAAAACTATTAAACAACAATGTCACCGTATCAAAAAAACTTTATCACATGACATGCAGTCGCCAACTCACTCTTGTTGCTATGTATATTTATTATGGTCTAAAGTCTTCAGGGTTGTGGTGTAATTAAATACTTTGTTTTCTTTATTTCTCCGTGATGTTTGCCGTACAAGAGCCAATCCCCCAAAAATGAAATACTATCTAAATGTCAATTTAATTCTTGACAACTGCTTTCTGATTATTTTAGGCTTGCCCTGAGATTAAACAGCCAGAGACCGTTCTTTATTGGAAGAAGTCATCGCCCTTCAGTGTTCAAGTACTTGAATATTCCTGTGTCGCTGACGGTTTACCAGCTATTGCTGCTGTCTTTATATCTGTGGTTGCAGGTTTGTGTTTTTGTATTCTAAACTGAACGTTTACTGCTAATCTGGATAGAGTTTAAGTTTAGCGTATTAGTGCTGTTTGAGATTATTTGGTCCATCATTCTAGGAGTTTGCGTTATTTCTTGCGAACATTCTTAGATCTTTTGTCTAGGACTCTTGTGAACGTTCGCCGTGTTTGCATATCGCTATAAACGCAAGTCTTGTACGAAACGAAAAAAGCACTTGTAATCTTTATCGATCGCTTTTGAATCCATTTAAGAACCGAGTTCCAAAACCATCTGACTCTTTCAGAAGCGTTCTGCAGAATATATTCTTCAGCCAGAGCAGTAAAGCAACATTAACAGAGAACCGATAGTTTTAATACGTTATAATAACTTAAGTATTCAGCGAGGCAGTAGAGGAACTGTACATGAAGGCAGACCAATTCATAAACAGTTTGTGATTTGTCCTTTCTCACTACTGAATCTTGTTACTCCGCATCAACATCAGTGTAACTAACATCTTTATCCAGAGAACAAGCTGTTACATAAAATCCAGTTTTTTCAGTTGCCACCGCTGTTCCTAGATGCCAAATCCTTGAGAATAGTAGAATTTAATATTTTTCGAGTAAGATACTGCTCCATTTTAAAACCTAAACAGATAACACAGTGCCCATGAGTTGTTTCAACTGTCGCTTACAAAGTTGCGAAATTATGGCGATGTAGTCAGTGCTGTCAAGGCCCTATATTCCCTCAGAGGGAGAAGGACATAATGATGATGATGATGATGAGTGAGTGCTGTTGATACACTGGATTATCAGCATTTATTTATTAATTTTCTTTCTAACTAACAGTTGAAGAGGGACGTGTGTTTTTGAACTTGTTAACTCATGCTAGGTGCTTAAAAGAGGCAGTGACATACTAGAATCACCACTCAAAAAGTGACTTACATCTTTTTAATGCCTGCCTTTCCAAACTATAACAAAGATTTCTTTGAAATATTTCTCAGCCCAAAGACGTCATTATTCTCATCGGAGTTTCACACAACTCTTAATACTTTTACAGAAGGAATGAGTAATTGCCGGCCTACTTATCTTTGTATTTCTCGAGGTATTTAACTAGTTTTCTCGAGATATTAACTGTTTTGTTTTCATGTATTTCACTGCAAAATCTCAGTATTCCTTCATATTTAACTTTTTTTGTCATATGTTGCCTTGCCAACTCTTAGCAACCGAAACTATCGAGAAACAGAATCATCCGCATATGAAAGATGTTGCGTCAGATTTCACAAAAGAGACTCATTTGTTCTTGTTGCTTTGGTTGTAAATAGCTTTGCTTCGTTTCTAGTCCGTTATGTTTTTCCATTGAGAGCCACGCCCTGTGAAAAAAATACTTACGACTATGTCAATTCAATTCTTGACAACTGGTTCCTGTTTGATTGCGGCGTTCTTTGAGAACGTTCGAGGCTTCTTATTGCCAAGGGCGCAGGAAATAACAGACATTCTTTAATTGACATCACCCACTCATATAGACCCTTCGCCTCAAGCTGTCTCTTCATCTTTTACTCTTGCTTCCTCTGTTTTTGAATTTCGCAGTGTATTGCTGCTCTCTTCCTTTCTTTGAAATCTCTGTATGCAGGCTTCTTATTTGATTATTTCCTTTTTCAAAAAATAAGGTCAAATCTGAGTTTAGTATTAGCGTTTTAGTGCTGCAAAAGCGTTGCTGTTTGAGAATCTGATTTGGACAATCTGACGTCTTTGTTGTTTTAAGTAGTTAGTAGAATGGTTCAAATTAATATTTGTATCAGTTCTAAACCGTTTCGTGCTTGACTGTTTATTTGCCACGTTGATCCTGCAGCGCCAAGCCCATTCTGCGACAAAAAATCGTACACGGCCTTTAACCTTTGAAATTGTTTACTAGTGCATAGACCTTCTTTTTAAAGGAAAGATTGAGCTGAGTGACCGCTCAAAGAGAGGCCAATGCGGGAGCAACAATATAACTGGCAGTCGTTTTTCCTTGCTTTCTCAAGTAGTTGGTAGAATGGTTCAATTTGATAGCTGTTTCAGTTCTAAACCGTTTCGTGCTTGACTGTTTGTTTGGCATGTTGATCCTGTTAAAGCAGATTCAACGCAAGCCATTAAAAATAGCTGCACTTTTGAACCTTGGCAATTGTTCACTATGAGTTTCAAGCCACGCGATGGCGCCAGTCCATAACAGCGTCTGACCCCTCAGTATTCTAACATGCTAAGAATTCAGTCACACCTTTGTCAAAAATCGTTTTGCGTCGATAGCGTTGTTAGCATTTGAAAATCATATTTTCCCTTTTTGTCATGCAAACCTACATTGCAATTATCATGATCATCAACTACATGGTCTTCAGCTTAACTTTTTGTTTCAAGGTATTTTTTTGTTTGAATTCCCGTGGTCTTTGAATGTGGGTCAGACGAATGATATTTTACATATATTCAAAACTTTTGGCTCTAGCGGAACACTGATAGATGTTTTTATTCGTTTTTATTCTTCCTCACCAATCATCGACTATTAACTATTTTTGTTACTCATCGAACTCAATACAGTGCAGTCAATATCTCTGACCAGAGAAGAAACTATTGTATAAAGATCAATTCTTTTTCTCAGCTACTAGCCGGCATGACTTCCATCATTGAGAAAAATCATGAAAACTTTGCCTGATTTTAATTGCGAGTAGTATGTGGTGAGTGTAACTAAATGTTGCTGATTCTTTAAACTGAGCATACACGACTGTTAAGGGCGGAAACCACTGCAAAACAAAGCGCTTGGGTTGAACATCAATTTGAATTTTGGTTCCAAGTTAAAACCAATTGATAAGGTACTAGGAAATTATAGTATGATTTAAAAGTTTCTGGGGAGCTAATCATGTCAGGAATCACAATTATTCTGTGAGATGAAATTATACTGATTTCTTACTGATACTGAATTGTGCAACTTAATATTTTGTTTACCACACCGGCTGAATTACTCATTGCAAAGACCAACTGGTAGATGAATTGTAATTGATGAATACAAAGCTCAGTGATTCTGATCGCTGTGTGGTCTGCTACACAGATCTTCTTTGGAAAGGAAAGATTGAATGACCCGCCCAAAGAGAGGCCAATGCGGGAGTAACAATATAACTGGCAGCCGTTTTTCCTTGCTTTCTCAAGTAGTTGGTAGAATGGTTCAGTTTGATAGCTGTATCAGTTCTAAATAGTTTCGTGCTTGACTGTTTATTAAGCATATTGATCCTGTCAAGTGAATTCAGCGCCAAGCCATTAAAAACCTGCACTTCTGAACCTTGGCAATAGTTCACTATGAGTTTCAAGCCATGCGATGGCACTGATTCATAACAGCGTCTGACCCCGCGGCAGTCCATAACATGCAAAGAAATGACACCTTTATCAAGAATCGTTTTGTATCGATAGCGTTTTCAGCATTTGAAAATTTCCACTTTTTGTCATCCAAACCTGCTTTCATGGTAGAAATATGTTAGGATGCGCCTTCAGCTTTATTCCTAGGTATTTCTTTGTTTGATTTCCTCTGATCTTTCGACATGAAGTCACTCAACTCACTCTTGTTGCTATGTACGGTATATAGGTCAAGTCTTCAGGGTTGTGGTGTAATTAAATATCTTTGCTTTCTTTATTTCTCCGTGATGTTTGCCGTATAAGAGCCACTCCCCCAAAAATGAAATACCATCTAAATGTCAATTCAATTCTTGACAACTGCTTTCTGATTATTTTAGACTTGCCCTGAGATTAACCACCAGAGCCCGTTCTTTATTAGAAGAAGTCATCCGTCCTTCAGTGTTTCAAGTACTTAAATATTCCTGTGTCGCTGACGGTTTACCAGCTATTGCTGCTGTCTTTATATCTGTGGATGCAAGGTTTGTGTTTTTGTATTTTAACTGAACGTTTAGTGCTAATCTGGATAGAGTTTTAGTTTAGCGTATTAGTGCTGTCTGGGAATATTTGGTCCATCAGTTGAGGAGTTTTGCGTTATTTCTTGCGAACATTCTTAGCTCTTTTGTTTAGGGCTCTTGTGATAACAAGTGCGCCGTGTTTGCATATCGCTAGCCTGCGTGGCAGGCCGTAGAAAGGGAGTGAGGAAAGTCAAAATTAGCGCGGGATCGGATCCTCACGCGTCTGTTCTCGCGCTTCATGCGCTGGTCTTTCCCCTTTCCCTCCCCTTCGGACGCCTGCCACGCAGGCTAGCATATCGCTACAAACGCAAGTCTTGTACGAAACGAAGGAAGTACTTGTAATCTTTATCGAACGCTTTTGAATCCATTTAAGAACCGCTGGAGTTCCAATAGCATCTGACGCTTTTAGGAGCGTTCAGAATATGTTCTTCAGCCGGAGTGGAGCAATATTAACAGAGAACCGATACTTTTGATACGTTATCTAGCAACTTCAGTATTCAGCGAGGCAGTAAAGGAACTGTGCATGAAGGCAGACCAATTCATAAACAGTTTGTGATTTGTTCATAATCAGTTTCTCATTTCTCACTTCCGAATCTTGTTACTCCGCATCAACATCAGTGTAACTAACATCTCTGTCCTGAGAACAAGCTGTTACATAAAATCCACTTTTTCAGTTGCCACCTAATCGGAACACGATGGCATGATTTTATTATCACAACAACATTCCCTGATTTGATTCAAGTTCAACGATAGGACTCTAATTTTCGGTATGGGCGAAAGTAAGTTGCAAAGCTCCTTGCGTCGAATGTTCCTGGCTTTACAGTCAGATTCATAGACAATTGATAAAGACTGATGAAAAAATTAGTTTAACGTTTGTGAGAAAACAATTCAGTTTTATGTATTTAACAGTGTTAAGGCTTCGCTCCGGAAAGACATAAACTGAAACACGCTGTTCCTAGATGCAAAATTCCTCAGAATAGTAGAATTTATAATTTTTCTTATAGGATAACTGAATCCTCATGAGTTCTTTAAACTATCGCTTTGCAAAGTTGCGACTGATTATGGCGATCTAGTCAGTGATGTTGAAACACTGGATTATCAGCATTTATTTATCAATTTTCATTCTAGCTAACACTTGAAAAGGGACGTGTGTTTTTAAACTTCTTAACTCATGCTAGCTGCTTAAAAGAGACAACTGACATACTAGAATCACCACTCAAAAGTGACTACATGGTAAAAATATATCATAAGACGAGTCTTCAGCTTAACTTTTTGTTTCAAGGTATTTCTTTGTTTGATTTCCTCATGGTCTTTGCATGTGGGTCAGACGAATGATATCTTACATATATTCAAAACTTTTGGCTCTGACAGAACACTGGTCGATATGCTTTATCTGAAAATTCTTTCTTTTAGACCGTCGCGACTCCGACTTCGACAGAACTACCCATAGAGACGCTCAACAAAGTTCTTAGTAGAAATTAGCCAAAGTGAAGTTAAGCTCACTGACAAATTTTGTTTGACAAACATACTGCTCCGTCTTAAACCAAAAACAGAAATTAAACGAATCTAATGCGTACAGACTTTGT
Source organism: Platygyra sinensis (assembly GCA_019787425.1). NCBI lineage: Eukaryota > Metazoa > Cnidaria > Anthozoa > Scleractinia > Merulinidae > Platygyra > Platygyra sinensis. Next base: position 25,583 of record JAHPZR010004102.1, read on the forward strand.
TTGGCATGTCTAATTAAACCATTAGCTAGTTACAGAGTTGCCAAACAACTTTTAAGAAGATATGTGTAATAATCCCCCATTTATCTTTGTGTCTATTAAAGTTTTATTGTTGTACATCTAACGGATTTCAGTATTTTTTCATGTGTTCTTGTTTAAACTTAAACTATTCAACAACAATGTCACCGTATCAAAAAAGCTTTATCACATGACATGCAGTCCCCAACTCACTCTTGTTGCTATGTATATTTATTATGGTCTAAAGTCCTTAGGGTTGTGGTGTAATTAAATACTTTGCTTTCTTTATTTCTCCGTGATGTTTGCCGTACAAGAGCCAATCCCCCAAAAATGAAATACTATCTAAATGTCAATTTAATTCTTGACAACTGCTTTCTGACTATTTTAGGCTTGCCTTGAGGTTAAACAGCCAGAGACCGTTCTTTATTAGAAGAAGTCATCCGTCCTTTAGTGTGAAGCACTTGAATATTCAGTCCTGTGTCGCTGACAATTTACCAGCTATTGCTGCTGTCTTTTATATCTGTGGATGCAGGTTTGTGTTTTTGTATTTTAAACTGAACGTTTAGTGCTAATCTGGCCGATAGAGTTTAAGTATAGCGTATTAGTGCTGTTTGGGAATATTTGGACCATCAATCTAGGAGTTTGCGTTTTTTTTACGAACATTTCTTAGTTCTTTTGTCTAGGACTCTTGTGAACGTTCGCCGTGTTTGCATATCGCTATAAACGCAAGTCTTGTACGAAACGAAGGAAGCACTTGTAATCTTAAACGATCCCTTTTGAATCCATTTAAGGACCGAGTTCCAAAACCATCTGAGTGACTCTTTTAGAAGCGTTCTGCAGAATATATTCTTCAGCCGGAGCACTAAAGCAACATTAACAGAGAACCGATAGTTTTAATACGTTATAACAACCTCAGCATTCAGCGAGGCAGTAGAGGAACTGTACATGAAGGCAGACCAATTCATAAACAGTTTGTGATTTGTCCTTTCTCACTACTGAATCTTGTTACTTCGCATCAACATCAGTGTAACTAACATCTTTATCCAGAGAACAAGCTGTTACATAAAATCCAATTTTTTCAGTTGCCACCGCTGTTCCTAGATACAAATTCTTGAGAATAGAAGAATTAAGTATTTTTCGAGTAGGATACTGCTCCATTTTAAAACCTCTGAACAGATAACACAGTGCCCATACGTTGTTTTAACTGTCGCTTACAAAGTTGCGAAATTATGGCGATGTAGTCAGTGCTGTCAAGGCCCTATATTCCCTCAGAGGGAGAAGGACATGATGATGATGATGATGAGTGAGTGCTGTTGATACACTGGATTATCAGCATTTATTTATTAATTTTCTTTTTAACTAACAGTTGAAGAGGGACGTGTGTTTTTGAACTTGTTAACTCATGCTAGCTGCTTAAAAGAGACAAGTGACATACTAGAATCACCACTCAAAAAGTGACTTAGATCTTTTTCATGCCTGCCTTTCCAAACTATAACAAAGATTTCTTTGAAATATTTCTCAGCCCAACGACGTCATTATCCTCATCGGAGTTTCACACAACTCATAATACTTTTACAGAAGGAATGAGTAATTGCCGGCCCACTTATTTTGTAATTCTCGAGGTATTTAACTAGTTTCCTCGAGATATTTAACTATTTTGTTTTCATGTATTGTGCTGCCAAATCTCATCAGTATTCCTTCATATTTCACTTTTTTGTCATGTTGCCTTCACAAATCTTAGTAACTGAACCAAAACTATCGAAAAACAGAATCATCCACGTATCAAAGATGTTGCGTCAGATTGCACCAAAGACAATCACTCGTTCTTGTTGCTTTGGTTGCACATAGCTTTGCGTCGTAGTCTCTGTTACGTCTTCCCAGTGAGAGCCACGCCCCATGAAAAAATACTTACGATATGTCAATTCAATTCTTGACAACTGGTTCCTGTTTGATTGCGGCGTTCTTTGAGAACGTTCGAGAGCTTCTTATTGCCAAGGGCGCAGGAAATAACAGACATTCTTTAATTGACATCACCTGCCCATATAGACCCTTCGCCTCAAGCTGTCCCTTCATCTTTTACTCTTGATTCCTCTGTTTTTGAATTTCGCAGTTTATTGCCGCTCTCTTCCTTTCTTTGAAATCTCTGAATGCAGGCTTCTTATTTGATTATTTTTTTTAAAACAAAATAAGGTCAAATCTGAGGAGTTTAAGAGTAGCGTTTTAGTGCTGCAAAAGCGTTGCTGTTTAAGAATATTTGGACAATCTAACGTCTTTGTTGTTTTAAGTAGTTAGTGGAATGGTTCAGTTTAATAGCTGTACTGATCAGTTCTACACTGTGTCGTGCTTGGCTGTTTATATGGTATCATCTCTAGCTTGTGAACAGTAATGACAATATGTGATGTACGGGGTCATTTTTATTGTACATTCAGAGGCAAAGGCTTTTTGCAGACATGTAGATAAAACTCGCAGATAGTTTTCTTGCTTACTATGTTAGTAATCACTTTCTTCTTCCTCACAAATCATCGACGATTAACTATGTTTGCTACTCATCGAACTGAGCATACGCGACTGTTAAGGGCGGAAACCACTGCAAAACAAAGCGCTTGGGTTGAACATCAATTTGAATTTTGGTTCCAAGTTAAAACCAATTGATAAGGTACCAGGAAATTATACTATGATTTAAAAGTTTCTGGGGAGCTAATCATGTCAGGAATCACAATTATTCTGTGAGATGAAATTATACTGATTTCTTACTTAATATTTTGTTTACCACACCGGCTGAATTACTCATTGCAAAGACCAACTGGTAGATGAATTAAAATTGATGAATACAAAGCTCAGTGTGGTCTGCTACAGAGATCTTCTTTGGAAAAATTGAATGACCCGCCCAAAAAGAGGCCAATGCGGGAGTAACAATATACTGGCAGTCGTTTTTCCTTGCTTTCTCAAGTAGTTGGTAGAATGGTTCAGTTTGATAGCTGTATCAGTTCTAAACCGTTTCGTGCTTGACTGTTTATTAAGCATTTTGATCCTGTCAAGCGGATTCAGCGCCAAGCCATTAAAAACCTACACTTCTGAACCTTGGCAATTGTTCACTATCAGTTTCAAGCCATGCGATGGCACTGATTCATAACAGCGTCTGACCCCGCGGCAGTCCATAACATGCAAAGAAATGACACCTTTATCAAGAACCGTTTTGTATCGATAGCGTTTTCAGCATTTGAAAATTTCCACTTTTTGTCATCCAAACCTGCATTCAGGGTAGAAATATGTTAGGATGCGCCTTCAGCTTTATTCCTAGGTATTTCTTTGTTTGATTTCCTCTGATCTTTGACATGAAGTCACTCACTCACTCTTGTTGCTATGTACGGTACATATGAGTCTTCAGGGTTGTGGTGTAATTAAATATCTTTGCTTTCTTTATTTCTCCGTGATGTTTGCCGTATAAGAGCCACTCCCCCAAAAATGAAATACCATCTAAATGTCAATTCAATTCTTGACAACTGCTTTCTGATTATTTTAGGCTTGCCCTGAGATTTAGCAGGCAGAGACCGTTCTTTATTAGAAGAAGTCATCCGCCCTTCAGTGTTTCAAGTACTTAAATATTCCTGTGTCGCTGACGGTTTACCAGCTATTGCTGCTGTCTTTATATCTGTGGATGCAGGTTTGTGTTTTGCATTTTAAACTGAACGTTTACTGCTAATCTGGATAGAGTTTTAGTGTAGCGTATTAGTGCTGTCTGGGAATATTTGGTCCATCAATTTAGGAATTTTGCGTTATTTCTTGCGAACATTCTTAGCTCTTTTGTTTAGGGCTCTTGTGATAACAAGTTCGCCGTGTTTGCATATCGCTACAAACGCAAGTCTTGTACGAAACGAAGCAAGTACTTGTAATCTTTATCGATCGCTTTTGAATGCATTAAAGAACCGCCGGAGTTGCAAAAGCATCTGACGCTTTTAGGAGCGTTCAGAATATCTTCTTCAGCCGGAGTGGAGCAATATTAACAGAGAACCGATACTTTTGATACGTTATCTAGCAACTTCAGTATTCAGCGAGGCAGTAAAGGAACTGTACATGAAGGCAGACCAATTCATAAACAGTTTGTGATTTGTTCGTAATCAGTTTCTCATTTCTCACTTCTGAATCTTGTTACTCCGCACCAACATCAATGTAACTAAAATCTCTGTCCTGAGAACAAGCTGTTACATAAAATCCACTTTTTCAGTTGCCACCTAGTCGGAACACGATGGCATGATTTTATTATAACAACAACATTCCCTCATTTGATTCAAGTCCAACGATAGGAGTCTAATTTTTTGCGGAAAGTAAGTTGCAAAACTCCTTGCGTCGAATGTTCCTGGCTTACAGTCAGATTCATAGACAATTGATAAAGACTGATGAAAAATTAGTTAGAAAGTTTAACGTTTTGAGAAAATAATACAGTTTTATGTATTTAACAGTTGCACTTAAGACTTCGCTCCGGAAAGAAATAAACTGAAACACGCTGTTTCTAGAAGCAAAATTCCTCAGAATAGTAGAATTTATAATTTTTCTTATAGGATAACTGAATCCTCATGAGTTCTTTAAACTATTGCTTACAAAGTTGCGAAATTATGGCGACCTAGTCAGTGATGTTGAAACACTTAATTATCAGCATTTAATTATTAATTTTCATTCTAGCTAACACTTGAAGAGAGACGTGTATTTTTGAACTTCTTAACTCATGCTAGCTGCTTAAAAGAGACAACTGACATACTAGAATCACCACTCAAAAGTGACTACATGGTAAAAATATATCATAAGACGAGTCTTCAGCTTAATTTTTTGTTTCAAGGTATTTCTTTGTTTGATTTCCTCATGGTCTTTGCATGTGGGTCAGACGAATGCTATTCAACAACAATATCACCGTATCGAAAAAGCTTTATCACATGACATGCAGTCGCCAACTCACTCTTGTTGATATGACGGTGTATTTATTATGGTCTAAAGTCCTCAGGGTTGTGGTGTAATTAAATACTTTGTTTCCTTTATTTCTCCGTGATGTTTGCCGTAGAAGAGCCAATCCCCCAAAAATGAAATACTATCTAAATGTCAATTTAATTCTTGACAACTGCTTTCTGATTATTTTAGGCTTGCTCTGAGGTTAAACAGCCAGACACCGTTCTGTTTTAGAGGAAGTCATCCGTCCTTTAGTGTGAAGCACTTGAATATTCAGTCCTGTATCCCTGACAATTAACCAGCTATTACTGCTGTCTTTATATCTGTGGATGCAGGTTTGTGTTTTTGTATTTTAAACTGAACGTTTACTGCTAATCTGGATAGAGTTTTAGTTTAGCGTATTAGTTCTGTTTGGGAATATTTGGTCCAGCAATCTAGGAGTTTGCGTTATTTCTTACGAACAGTTCTTAGTTCTTTTGTCTAGGACTCTTGTGAACGTTCGCCGTGTTTGCATATCGCTATAAACGCAAGTCTTGTACGAAACGAGAAAGCACTTGTAATCTTTATCGATCGCTTTTGAATCCATTTAAGAACCGAGTTCCAAAACCATCAGACTCTTTTAGAAGCGTTCTGCAGAATATATTCTTCAGCCGGAGCAGTAAAGCAGCATTAACAGAGAACCGATAGTTTTAATACGTTATGACAACTTCAGTATTCAGCGAGGCAGTAGAGGAACTGTACATGAAGGCAGACCAATTCATAAACAGTTTGTGATTTGTCCTTTCTCACTACTGAATCATCAACATCAGTGTAACTAACATCTTTATCCAGAGAAGAAGCTGTTACATAAAATCCAATTTTTTCAGTTGCCACCGCTGTTCCTAGATGCAAAATTCTTGAGAATAGTAGAATTTAATATTTTTCGAGTAAGATACTGCTCCATTTTAAAACCTCTGAACAGATAACAAAGTGCCCATACGTTGTTTTAACTGTCGCTTACAAAGAAATTATGGCGATGTAGTCAGTGCTGTCAAGGCCCTATATTCCCTCAGAGGGAAAAGGACATGATGATGATGATGATGAGTGAGTGCTGTTGATACCACTGGATTATCAGCATTTATTTATTAATTTTCTTTCTAACTATAAACAGTTAAAGAGGGACGTGTGTTTTTGAACTTGTTAACTCATGCTAGGTGCTTAAAAGAGACAAGTGACATACTAGAATCACCACTCAAAAAGTGACTTACATCTTTTTAATGCCTGCCTTTCCAAACTATAACAAAGATTTCTTTGAAATATTTCTCAGCCCAAAGACGTCATTATCCTCATCGGAGTTTCACACAACTCTTAATACTTTCACAGAAGGAATGAGTAATTGCCGGCCTACTTATCTTTGTATTTCTCGAGGTATTTAACTAGTTTCCTCGAGATATTTAACTATTTTGTTTTCATGTATTGTGCTGCCAAATCTCATCAGTATTCCTTCATATTTCACTTTTTTGTCATGTTGCCTTCACAAATCTTAGTAACTGAACCAAAACTATCGAAAAACAGAATCATCCACGTATCAAAGATGTTGCGTCAGATTGCACAAAAGACAATCACTCGTTCTTGTTGCTTTATTTGCACACAGCTTTGCTTCGTTTGTAGTCCCGTTATGTTTTCCCAGTGAGAGCCACGCCCCATGAAAAAGATACTTACGATATGTCAATTCAATTCTCGACAACTGGTTCCTGTTTGATTGCGGCGTTCTTTGAGAACGTTCGAGAGCTTCTTATTGCCAAGGGCGCAGGAAATAACAGACATGCTTTAATTGACATCACCCGCCCATATAGACCCTTCGCCTCAGGCTGTCTCTTCATCTTTTACTCTTGCCCCGGGGGGTACTCCCTTAAAAGGGCTTAATGGGGACGTGCGGCCAGCCAGGGTATGTTTTTCGGGATTTTTGTCTTAAACAGGGTATCGAATTTATCATTTTTTGTCTTAATCAGGGTATCGATTTATCAATTTTTGTCTTAAATGGGATATCTTTCCTCGGACGATAAACAGCAAAATTTTTACAAGCTCTTGTAAATTAATATTGACTTCCGTTGGCTTTGGCATTGATACCAGGCACATTAAATTCCCATTGATTACACAACAAGAAAGCCACACAATTTATAACCGCAACTTTTAATCTATGTCTTAAACAGGGTATCAAAAATCGGAATTCTGTCTTAAACAGGGTACGAAAATCAGCGATAATTGTGTTAAACAGGGTCAGGGTATGAGGGGCCGGGCCGCACCTCCCCACCCAGGGATATATCGGGTACCTCCCCCGGGACTCTTGCTTCCTCTGTTTTTGAATTTCGCAGTTTATTGCCGCTCTCTTCCTTTCTTTAAAATCTCTCAATGCAGGCTTCTTATTTGATTATTTTTTAAAACAATATAAGACCAAATCTGAGGAGTTTAAGAGTAGCGTTTTAGTGCTGCAAAAGCGTTGCTGTTTAAGAATATTTGGACAATCTAACGTCTTTGTTGTTTTAAGTAGTTAGTGAAATGGTTCAGTTTAATAGCTGTTCTGATCAGTTCTAAACCGTTTCGTGCTTGACTGTTTATTTGCTACGTTGATCCTACCAAGCCCATTCTGCGACAATCCATTAAAGTACTACACGGCCTTTAACCTTCGCAATTGTTTACTCTCAGTATAAAACAACGAGATGGTATCTATAACAACGTGTCACTCCTTGGCATTCCATTACATAAAAGGAATTGACACCCTTATCGAGAATTGATTTGCGTCAGTATCGTTGTTAGTACATGATTTGAAAAGCATATTTTCACTTTTTTGCCATTGAAAACCTATATTGTCATCATCGTGATCATCATCATCAAACTCTATGGTGAGACTCTAATAGGTCTACATTGTGGAAATAGATGCGCCTTCAGCTTAGTTTTGTGTCTCAAGGTATTTCTATCATTTTCTCTGGTATCTGAATGGGGGTCAGACGAATGATAATTCCTATATATTCCGGCAAGACGTATGGTTCTGACGGAACACTAGTGGATACTTTAAACTAAAAAAAACCCTTCTGTAATCTCTGATTTAAGACCGTCACGACTTCGCCTTCGTCAGAGGCACCTGTAGAAACGCTCAACAGCCAGAGTTCTTGGAAATAAGCCAAAGTGAAGTTGAACTCAATCAATTTTGTTCGAAAACATACTGCTTCATTTGTTTAGCATGTCTAATTGAACCTTCAGGCAGTTCACGTAATTGACTGTGCAATATAATGTCTTTTTATTTCTTGAGGATTTTATTATTGTATATTTAGGTATTTTTCCATATGTTCGGGTTCAAAATCTTACTAGCCAAAACTATTGTAAAACAGCATCCCCGTGTGAAAAAAGCTTTGTCAGATGACATGAAGTGACTAACTGTTGTATTGTTATGTCTAATTATTACAGTCTAAAGTCCTCAGGGCTGTGACTTAATTTTAAAATAGCTTTGGTTTGTTTTTCTGTGATGTTTGCTGAGAAAGAACCACGCCCCCAAAATGAACTGAAATACTGTTTAAATTTCAAGTCAATTTAATTCCTGACAAACTTATTTCTGATTCTTGGCAACTTGTCAGATTGCCGCTTTTTTGACAATATACGAGAAACCTTGTCATCTTTCCTCTTTTGTGAATCACCCACTTAATTGCTGCTGTCTTTCTCTCTTTGACATCTGTGAATGCAGGTTTGCTTTATGTTGAACTAGCAGGGATAGTCCTGAAAGAATGTACATTGTAGCGTTTTAGTGTTTCATAGCGTTTTAGTGCTTCAAAAGCGTTGTTGCTTGACAATATTTTTACCATCAAACATGCTTGTTGGCTCGAGAAGTGTTCTTAGAGTTGAGCAAAATAACGAGTAGCCAATAGCTCTTGATATGTGATAGTGCGGCTTAATTTTGAATAGTACTAACAGGAACTAAGCAGGCTGGTGAAAGACTTTGGTCAGCTTTACCACCAATCATCGATCATTATCTTTGTTACTCGTCGGATTCAGAACAGTGCAAACAATATTTCTGGCCAGAGTGGAAACTGTAATTGTTTCAATATCGATCTCTTTTCCTGCTGCCGTCATGATTGTATTTTTAGAAAAGTTTGGCTGATTTACTAGCGTACTTACAATGAGTGTATTTGAACAGTACAACTGTACTGATTCTTCAGCTGAGCATAACGCACTTCGGTTCAAAACTCAATTAATTTTCGATTGTTTAAGTACTGGGAAACTGTGTTAAAAAGTACATTGGTAAAAGCAATAAACATTTGAATTACAATTTTATGTGAATATTACTGAGGTTGAACTATCGAACTTAAGATTTTGTTTATTCAAATCATATGAAAACGGGTAGGCGAGCACGGAATGCCAATTTGATGAAAGCAAAGCTCAGTGATTCGGATCGCTGTGTAGCCTGCTACACAGACCTTCTTTGTAAAGGAAAGATTGAGTGACCCGCGCAAAGAGAGGCCAATGCAGGAGTAACAATATAACTGGCAGTTGTTTTTCTATCGGCCGCTTTTTTCAAGCAGTTGGTACAATGGTTTAAATTAATAGAAGTATCAAATCTGAACCGTTTCGTACATGATTGTTTGTTAAAAAAAATAATAATAACCATTATTTACCCTCGGCAGTATTTATAGCACCAGTGCTAGTGGGGCCGAGCAAACACTGAAACAAATATTTTAAATTGAACTTAACATTGTTAAGAATCCCAACTGGTCGTTTGCTCAGCTTAACTCTGTAGGTTAATCCAAGTGCATCCTGCCCCAAACCATTTCAAAAAGAAATTAAATCTTCGCAGATGATTAATCAGTATTTCCTGTCGATTACAGTGTCTCAAATCACGAAATTGCATTACAAGTAAGAAATCATTTAACAACTTTGTCGAAAAATTTAAATAAAACCCAATAAGCTAAAAGAAACTTGTTTTGTTCAGATGACTGTTTTTGGGTACCCCAACTCCGGCCGTCGGTTTTTACATGGTGCAGCTCTAATTTCTAAAGTCTACTATTTTTCACGGGCGCGCTTTCTGTCGGATTGTGCTCGCGTGCTCGCGTGCGGACGAAAACGTTTTTGTACGTCGTAGCTCGCTTATTTCAAAACACTGAAGAAGAGCAAAACGCGAAATCTCTGCTAAATAAGCACCATGTTAAGGTGAACTGTAATTGGCAATCGGTCTTCCTTCACCTTTATTGCTGGGAAAAAAAAACTTAATTTCCAGCTCTGCAAACACGGTACTCACTTTTCATTAATGATTGTAAAAAGTGCCATAAATCTCGTGTTGAAAAATATTTCTGGTTTTCTTAGTTGATACTTTGAGGAAATTGAATTGAAACTGTCTTTCTTCGCCCTTGAGTTCTCTGCGATTACCGATGAATGCTGACGTCACTCCCCGAAGAGTAAAGCGACTCAGTATCTTCTTACTCCCTGTAAAGCTCTGTAACGCGCTGTAAGAACTGTTAAAGTGATCACTAAGATTGACTTAAATACCACATTTGTAGTTTAAATACTTGAGTATCTGCACAACTGTACGTTACAATGTAAACAATTCGCTATGTATCGAAATCAAGCGACGCCACTATCGCGGCCATTATATACAAAGTATCTATATTATTTGAGATCAAAACCTTTCCCGGTGGGTCCAAAACCATTCACAAATACGAAAACGCCTTGTGAAAACTACTGATTAGAATTGCCTTTCTAATCGCAGTTCATTTTGGGACTGGAAACTTGACAGAACAATGACTGAATGTCAATTTAATCTTTGACAACTGGTCCTGTTTAATTGCGGCTCTCTTTGAGACTTCTAATTGCCAACGAGAAAGCAACTACAGACTATTTTTAGTTGACGTCATTTGCTCTTCACGCGCCTGCATCTGTCGTGTCCACACACTCCAGTTCCTCCAGTCTCACTGTATTGCTGCTGGGGTCCTGCTGTCTCTGTCTGTCCAGTAATGCTCTAGTAATGGGTTAACAATATAACTGGCAGTTGTTCTACTGTCGGCTTTTTCAAGCAGTTGGAATTGTTGAAATTAATAGCTGTATCAGTTCTAAACCGTTTCGTTCTTGACTGCTTATTTGGCATGTTGATATCTTGCCAAGCGCATTGAGCGCCAAGCAATTAAAACGTCTGAAAACATGTACCTTTAACCTTGGAAATTGTTCACTATCACTGATTTTCAAGCCACGCGATGGCACTGATTTATAACAGCGTCTGACCCCGCGGCATTCCGTAGCATGCTAGTCTCCTGCGAAAACAATTGACACTTTTATCATTTGCGTCGATAGCGTTGTTACTGCTGTATTTGAAAAGCATATTTTATTTCACAAAAACATATCAGGATTCAAACAAGATCAATATTTTATTTCACAAAAACATGCTGCTCTGTATTTGAAAAGCATTGTCATCATTGTCATCATCATCAAACTTCATTGGTTGGAACATTGATAGTGAGACGCCTACACTGTGGATATTAATTCTTTGATTCAAGGTATTTCTTTGTTTGAATTCCTCTGGTTTTTGAATGTGGGTCAGACGAATGATATCTTATATCATATTCAAAACTTTGTCTCTGACGGAACACTGGCGGATGCTTTATGTAAGAAAACCTCTCTAATATAAGATCGTCGCGATTTTGCCTTCTACAGAAGTACCCGGCCCATACAGACCCTCAACAAAGCTTTTGGAAATAAGCCAAAGTGAAGTTGAGCTCAATAATTTTATTTCACAAAAACATGCTGCTCTTAAACCAAAAACATCTATTAAACTTTAATATCTAATGCGCACAAACTTTGTTTGGCATGTGTAGTTAAACCATTAACTAGTTACAGAGTTACGAAACAATTTTTGAGAAGATATGTGTAATTTAAAAATAGCTCTGCTTGCTTGTTCTGTGATATTTTCTGTACAAGAACCACTCCCGAAAAACTGACAGACTTTCTAAATGTCAATTTATTTCTTGACAAATGCTTTCTGTTTATTTTAGGCTTGCTCTGAGGTTAAACAAACCGTCCTTTATTAGAAGTCATCTGTCCATCGACACAGACGTTCCCTCTTCACTGTTTCACTGTGAATTCACCAGCTATTGCTGCTGTCTTTTATATCTGTGGATGCAGGTTTGTGTTTTTGTATTTTAAACTGAACGTTTCGTGCTAATCTGGATAGAGTTTAAGTATAGCGTATTAGTGCTGTTTGAGATTATTTGGTCCATCAATCTAGGAGTTTTCCCTTATTTCTTTGGGACATATTTTGTTCTTTTATCTGGGACTCTGCTGGCTGTCGTAAGCTTTATTGATCTTGTTTGAATCCTGATAAGAACCGAGTTCCAAAACGATCTGACGCTTTTAGAAGTTCAGAGATTAAAAGCAGCATTAAAAGTAACAAGTAGCTCTTGATATGTTATGGCGACCTAATTCTGTATTCGACGCTAGCGCTCACTATAAGGGCAACAGTATACATGAAAACAGACCAATGTACATAATTCTTACTAATCAGTTTCTCCTACGCTTCAAAAACAGTGTAACCAATCTTTGGCCTAAGAACAAGCTATTGCACTGAATTCATTCTTATCGTCACCAAATGACTACGAACGTCGAATGTTTAAATTGCTTATGATTCACTCTTGGTTTGTGTTTATAGGCAATTAATAAGACTCAAAAAAATGTGATTTGAAATTAGACAGAAAGTTAAACGTTCACAGAGAACGTGCAAAAGTTATCTAATGTGGCAAAACTGGTTTAGCGCGAGAAAAGTTGTAAAACTGTCACTTTACCCAAAACTGCGACATCACCGCAGCATTTGAACTAAAGAAACACTTTCTGATGAAGTTAAAACATTAGCTTGTCGAGATAGAGTTTCTTTCCAGCTTACCGCCTGAAGAAGGACGTGCTGAAAGGAGATTAGTCAGTATTGAAGCGCCAACTCGATCATTCCCACACGTCTCATAAATTTGAAACTGTCTTCGACGCTCCAATTCAGAGTTTTGGTTGAGACCTTTCTCCACTCAACTTATTTTTTTCATCAGGGTTTGGTTTAAATAGCTTTGGTTTGTTTCACCGTGGCTGTGAACAATGTGAACGTTTTTGTTGCCTCGAGGAGTTTATCGCTTGGAAATTAACAGTTAACACAGATATTGGCAACCCTAGTTCGGTCAGCTCTTTTACCAAGCATTCGTGTGTTATCACATTGCCTGTGTTTGGCTAATTCGCTATAAACGCAGTGACTCGTCGTTGTTGCGAGTTTTATTGATCACTTTGGAATCTTGGTAAGAACCGAGTTTCAAAACCATCTCAGCTTGTAGAAGTTTTTTCAATATACTCTTTAGAGAGAGACAAAATGAACAGTAATGACTATGTGATGTAGGGTCATTTTTATTGTACATTCAGAAGCCGGGGCTTTTTGTAGACATGCAGATAAAACTCGCAGACAGTTATCTTGTTTACTGTGTTAGTAATCACTTTCTTCTTCATCGCCAGTCATCGACTTTCAACTATGTTTGCTACTCATCAAATTCAATACAGTGCAGTCAACATTTCTGACCAGAGAAGAAACTATTGTATGAAGATCAATTCTTTTCCTCAGCTACTAGCCGGCATGATCTCTGTCATGGAGAAAACTCATGAAATGCCTGATTTTAATTGCGAGTAGTTTGTTGTGAGTGTACCTGAATTTCTCTCTCTTTTTAAATCGTAGTAGCTTAAACATAGTTCTATGACTAAAAGTATCAAGAAGAAACACCTTTAGCGTATCAAAAATGTTTCGTCAGATTGATAGTATGAAGACATTAATTCGTTTTTATTCTTCTTGTGTATCAGTCTTTTTTGATCTAAGTGTCTGCCATCTCTTTGACATTAATTTGTGAATGCAGGATTGTTTGTCTTTATTTCAAAACGCAGAATGCGCAGAATTCCATCCTGATAAAGTTTAAGTGTATCGATTTAGTGCTTTAAAAGAGTTGCTGTATGGCAAGTTTTGGACGATAAAACGTGTTTGTTGACTCGAGAAGTTTTCCCGGTTATCACTTACAAAATTTCTAGTCTGGGAACACCAGTGTCAAGCATTGTTGTGATATCAAATTGGTTGTGTTCGCCCATCAGTAGCCTACGAAAACATCCGTCGTTCTTCGCTCACGGCCCGAGTGGCGTTTCGCGTGAAAAAGTTTTGTTAGAGTCAAGCAAAATGAACAGTAACAAAGCGCTTTTAGCGGCTTTTGACTGTGACCACGATCAAAGAGAATGAACTTGAAGACAGACCAGTTCACACGGAGACAGTTTGTGATTTGTTGGTAATAAGCTTGGGCTTTACTTAATTCCAATCATTGACTATCATTTCTTTGTTCATCCGCATTGAAATCAGCATGATCAACACCCGTTGGAAAGCCAGAAGACGCTTGGATTTGACGTTATGATTTTATCACTTCAAATATTTTTGTGATTTGATTCGAGTCGCATGATGGGAACTTAAAAGGGTTAACTGTTTTTTTCGGGGCGGGGAGTGTATTGGCGGAAACTTCTGCAAAACTACTTACGCCGAATGTCCTTGGTTTCTATTTTTAGACAGTTGGTAGAGACTACAAATTGTCATGAAAAAAATAAGAAGAAAGTCAAACGTTTTGTGAAAATATGATGGCTGTTTTATGTAAATGACAATTAGACTTAAGGTTTCGTCTCAGTAACACACAAACTAAACCGCTCTGTTCACGGACAGGATAGCCTGCGTAGCTGGCGGGATGCGTGAGCGGGCGAGCGGCGGCGGAGCCGCCATATTCCATCGCGGGCGAATCCCGCGAGGAATGCGCGAGCGGCGAAGCCGCGAGTGAAATTCCCGCCTGCCACATTTGGTATGGTTTTTGCTTGCCGCCAACAAGGGTGACTTTTGTCTGCGCATGCGCGAAAAAAGTAGAAAACTCTTTCGCTTTAGCTCTTTTGTGAATGCATTGCGTGGACGCGCGATTTTCGTTGCTGTTGAGTAGCGAAATTCGCCGGTTTTTCTTTCGTTTTTTCCCCCAAATAAATATTTCTTCAACTTGCATTCGCTAACTTTATTACTGCCTTTTCTGTCCGACTAGTTGGGTGATACTAAAACAATTACACCCTTCGCCCTCAAGGGCCTCGGGTCAATAGCCCATTCGGCTTCGCCTCATGGGCTATTGACCCGTAGCCCTTGAGGGCGAAGGGTCTAATTGTTAAATAGAACGTGAGTAGCGTAGCCAATCAGAGGGCAGCATTCGTGATAGAACGCTAGTAGATTTATACTAATGTTTATTATATAACTCGTCGCATTCGTGAGCTTGGGCCACTTGTGCACGAGGCAACGAGGTTCGGGTCCCAGTTGTTCGAAGGATGGGTTACGCTATCGGATAGTGTGGTTTGTTATATCAACACCTATCACTGAACAGTGATTTATTCAGTGGATAATGTTATCCACCTTTCGAACAACTAGGGCCTGCAGAGGGCCTGCAGAGCTTTAAAACCTCATGATCAGAGAAAAATGTCGAATTTCTTACCTGATTGAGAATATTATACACCTCTGTACACTCAGATAGAATAGTCCCTGTTGACGACATCTGTTTTCTACCGAAGTGCTGGTGAGCAAATTAGTCTCAAGCTTTGCAGTTCAAAACAGCAACTGTTTAAAAATGAAACCCATGTTCACCGCCGCCATGTTTGTGTTCGTTCCCGTATCTTGTTGTCTCGTTGCTATCCGCCGCCAGTTGTTACGGTCTGTGTGCGTCAACCAGGGGAGGGGTAGGGAGTGTTCCTCAGTGCAATTTATTTTGGGCCTATTTCCACTCGAACCGGATCATCGTAAGGCTCTTGTTTTGCGCAATTTTCTTTAGGAGCATGCATATATGCCCCCAATTGTCCCTTGAAAGGAAACTTGTGGCTCCAGACAATAACCTACTTTAGAGGGAGGAGTGAGGAACGAAGGTGAATTTCAGCGAAGAGTTGGGACCTTGTGAAACTTCCTTGATTTGTTAATAAAGGAAGTTTTCAACAAGAAAGCAAATTTAAAAAGAATCATGATCAGCTTTCACATTTTTAAGATGACATTCTGTCTCGCCAACACTAACTACTCCTGGGTCTCGACGATATCGCTAAAATTCACCCATAATACTGATTTGTAGCTCGTCTATTTTAGCCGCCGTTTGCAAGAGACGATATCAAAATGGTACCGGCACTTTTTTCTACCCTCTTCTCTTGGCGAAAGCTGGAAGTCAAATAATAACATTACCAGTTTTTCTTATCATTCCAACTGCCATGAATTTACAGTTAATTGTCTTAATTAGTACAACAAGTTACGCTACACTCTTTTTTTATAATATATTTTATAAGAATATCGAGGCTGAAATTTGCGAAACTTTAAAAATATTTTAAGAATAAAGCCGAGGCTGAGATTTTGAAAAGGATAGATATAATTTTGTGTGTTGAAACATCTGTAAATACAATACAATTTTATGTTTTTAACTTAACCGTATAAAATTATTCCTTTCTCTGAAAGGCGAAACTAGCCAACAAAACAAAAAAGCCTGCACTCGACGACACGATTCAGGTCTAAATACCAAACACTTGTGATTGATACCCCAATAAATGTCATAAGATATAATTTAAGAATAATACAAGAATATTTTCAGCCTAAAGCCTGGTTCTCATATGCCGCCGACCTACCTGCGATGTAGT
Organism: Platygyra sinensis; assembly: GCA_019787425.1. Classification (NCBI taxonomy): domain Eukaryota; kingdom Metazoa; phylum Cnidaria; class Anthozoa; order Scleractinia; family Merulinidae; genus Platygyra; species Platygyra sinensis. The sequence continues at coordinate 42,239 of JAHPZR010004102.1, forward strand.
CGCCGCATAACGTCGCAGATCTCCGCAGATGATGTTCACATAAAATATTTTCATCGCCGACAATCGCCGGCTTGCCTGCGAAGTTGAACTCAACTCAACTTCGCAGGCAAGCCGGTGGTCAACTGTGCCTGGGAGAGATAGTGTCCGCGATGAATGTCCACATCTTCCGCAGCGTTGTCCCAGGCCGTGTCCCAGTTAGGTCGCCGGCATATGAGAACCCCGCTTAAAATCGGCAGAAAAATAAGAACTTTCGGCCTGGGCCGGAAAAACAACAATCCTAACAAAAAAAAATGGTGTACATTAACGACACGTTCACAAGCTTTTCTGCGCTCAACTTCACTTTGGCTAAATGCCAAAAACATCGTAGTGTCTGTCCGTTTTGTACTGTTATACTATCAACGGAGTTGTTCAGCTCATGTGCTGGACTTATCTAAAGGTACACAGATTGTTTCCCTTCGACTATAACGTTTTGCACCAGGGATCATATAATAAATGACTTAATAACCACTCAATGCACTCGTCAGTCAGCAAACTTTTCAGTATTTTATTGATTCTTGGGTATCCGAGATAAAGTAACTGGCCAAGAGCTACTCCAGGCGTGAAAAAAGAAACCTGAATGGTAATTTCTTGCAAACAAGGTCGGTTTCTATTTACTTTGAAACCATGAGAAATGGAAATCAGACGAGCAATGCGGGGCACAAAATTGGTGAAGTATGACTAATAAGAACGTCAGTAACACTGTTGCTCAGTCTGAGCTAAAGCGATACAAGAAACACAATCTGATGAAGTCAATGATGTTCAAACTTGTTTTTTGTTTTGTTTCTAGCTTATACTCAAAAAAGTACATGTGAATTCGTACTTGTTAACACTGGGCTTCCGCCCGCCAGTGCTTTAAGTAGCTCATCACTATTCAAACGTGACATAAACAGACCGTGACAACAGAGTTCTTAGTAATTAATCAAAGTTAACTCGAGCGCAATAAATTTGATTTAATAACATACTGCTTCATTTAAAAGCAAAACAGATAATAGAAGAGCCCAATATAATGGAAACAAAATTGCTGTAGCATGTCTAATTAAACTGTCAGTAACACTGTTGCCAAATCTTGACTGAAAGTAAAGAAACACGATGTGATGAAGTCAATGATGCTAAAACATAAGATTTTCAGAATTTATTTCTCAAGTTCCGCTGTAGTTTACGGCTGAAGAAGGACATATATTTCCAAACCTGTAAAAACAGCTCATCGGTATTCAAGCGTAAAGCTGATGTATTTGAATGTGTGATAAAGTTTGCAACAGTCTTTGTAAGCAATAACTAAGATTTCTTTTGTTAATGTTTCTCGGAAAACTATTTTCCTCATCAGAGTTTGATGATACAACTCTTATAATTTTAGAGAAGGAATGTCTAGTTGACGGCAGATCTATCTTTCTATTTCTGGAGGAGTTTGTATCTATATCTTTACTGTTTATTATTTCATGTATTCTGTGTAGTCCGTTAACAAATCTTAGAACAAATCTTAGAATTCGAACCAATTATCGATAAACAACATTACCTACGTATCGAGAAAGGTTCGTCAAATGGCATAAATACACTAACTCGATGTTTTTTTATGTTATGCATTATTATCATGGTCTATAGACTCTCTATAGTCCTCAGGGCTGTGTTTTAAATAGCTTTTCTTTGTTCCTCGTAATGTTTTGTAAGCGAGAACCACGCCCCTCGAAAAGTATTAGTGACTAAATGTCAATTTAATCCTTGACAACTGGTTCCTGTTTAATTGCGGCTTTCTTTGAAGCTTCTAATTGCCAAGAGACAGACACTACAGACTATTTTTAGTTGACGTCAAGCGGTGGCTGCATCTGTAGTGTCCACACACCGTTTCAGTTTCTCTCAGTCTCACTGTGAATTTCTCACTGTATTGCTGCCGGGGTCCTGCTGTCTCTGTTTCTCTAACATTGGATGTGAATCAGAGTAATCAGTGCAGGTTTGTTTTTTTTAGTATTTTAAAATATAAAGTGCTAATGCCGATAGAGTTTAAGTTACAATAGGCGTTTCTGTGCTTCAAAGCCGTTGCAGTTTGGAAATATTTGGAAACGTGTTTGTTGCCTCGAAGAGTTTCTTTTTGGGAAACATTGACATAACGGTCATAACGGCAACACCAGTTGCCCATTGCTCTAAATGTAACACAACTTTTCCACGGAGAGAATGAAACTGCTGTATGATTAAGCCCCTGATCGACACTTTTGAGTTGAGTTCCAAACGGTCTGAAGCTTTTATATCTGTTCTGAGACTGATATATTCTTTAGAGTGAAAAAGAAATGAACAGTAACCGATAACTTTTGTTCTGTAATCTAGCGGCTTTTATAGTTGTTGATCAAGATCCGAGCAAATGTACATGAAGACAGACCAGTTCACACTGAAAGAGAGTGTCATTTGTTAGTAATAATTTTTTACTTGCCACCAATCATTGACTCTCGTGTTCGTTAACTGGCATCGAAATCAGGGTGACCAACACCGCTGAGCATAGAACGAGCTATTTCTCAAAATTCTTCTCCTTTACCATCATGAAGTGACCCTGATGGCATGGTTTCATCTTAACAACAATTTTCTTTGATTAGATTCGAATCGTATGATAGGAACATAAAGGAGTAATCTATTTCTTAAGTATGCGGGGCGGAAACTACAGCAAAACTACGGAAGTCGAAGGTTTAACATGATTATGATTGACTCTTAGTTTTTATTCATACTGTATGACATAATACTCTAATAAATGCGATGAACAATTAGTTTGAAAAGCAAACTTTTGATGAAATTTGCAGTTTTAAACAAATAACAATTAGTCTCAGTAACGTACAAACTAAACCACTCTGTTTAAAGACAGAACGCAACCGAGTTCTTAGGAATTAGCCAAAGTGAACTCCTAAATTTTGTTTCGCCGCATACTGCTTCACTTTAAAGGAAAAACAGATCATAGACGAGGAGGTCAATATAAATGGTGCAAAATTGGTGTAGCAGTGATGTCTAATTTGAAGTCGTGTTTCTATGGCAAGTTACGAAATCACAGAAGTTCAACTAAAGAAACACTATCTGATGAAGTCAGTGATGTTAACTCACTCCTTCTTAATGTTTTGTATCATTATCATGGTTTTTGTCCTCAGAACTGTTTTCAAAATACATTTGTTTAATTTAACGTAACTAACGTTTTGCTAAGCGAAAGCCACTTCCCAGAAAGGTGATCAAAGGTTCCTGTAAAATAGCGGCTTTCTTTTACTTCCAGTTGTCATGGAGACAGGAAATAAAAAACCATTGTTCAGTTGACGTCATCCGCCCCTTGCCTTAGGGCGTAATTTTTTTGCAAACAAGGTGCGTTTCTATTTACTTTGAAACCATGAGAAATGGATAACAGACGCGCCCATCATAATGCGGGGCACAAAATTGGTGAAGTATGACTAATTAAAACGTCAGTAACACTGTTGCCCAGTCTGACTGGCTAAAGTAATAAAAGAAACACAATCTGGTGAAGTCAGTAATGCTCAAACATGAGTTTTTGTTTTTGTTTTTTCTAGCTTAGGCTTGAAAAAATACATGTGACTTTAAGCTTGTTAACACGGTTAACACTGGGCTTCCGCCCGCCAGTGCTAAAACGAGCTCATCAGCATTCAAACGTGACACAAACAGACACAACAGGGTTCTTAGTAATTAATCAAAGTGAACTCCAGCGCGATAAATTTGGTTTAATATCATACTGCTTCATTTTAAAAGCAAAACAGATAATAGACGAGTCCAATATATAAAATGGGTACAAAATTGCTTTAGCATGTCTAAATAAACTGTCAGTAACACTGTTGCCAAATCTTGACTGAAAGTAAAGAAAAACGATCTTATGAAGTCAATGATGCTAAAACATAGGATTTTCAGAATTTATTTCTATAGTTTACGACTGAAGAAGGAAATGTATTTTCAAACCTCTAAAAACAGCTCATCGGTATTCAAGCGTAAAGCTGATGTATTTGAATGTGTGATAAAGTTTGAAACAGTCTTTGTAAGCAATAACTAAATAAGATTTCTCTTTTTAATGTTTCTCTGAAAACTATTTTCCTCATCAGAGTCTGATGATACAACTCTTATAATTTTAGAGAAGGAATGTCTAATTGACGGCAGGTCTATCTTTCTATTTCTGGAAGAGTTTGTAACTATACCTTTACTGTTTATTCCATGTATTCCGTTAAACAATCTTAGAATTCGAACCAGTTATCGATAAACAATATCTACGTATGGAGAAAGGTTCGTCAGATGGCATAAATACACTAACTCGATGTTTTTTATGTTATGCATTATTATCATGGTCTATAGACTCTCTATAGTCGTCAGGGCTGTGTTTTAAAGAGCTTTGCCTTGTTCCCCGTTATGTTTTGTAAGCGAAAGCCACGCCCCTTGAAAAGTATTAGTGACTGAATGTCAATTTAATCCTTGACAACTGGCGGCTTTCTTTGAGACCTCCAAGTGCCAACGAGAAAGCAACTACAGACTATTTTTAGTTGACGCCATCTGCTCCTCACGTCAAGCGGTCCCTGCATCTGTAGTGTCCACACACTCCTGTTCCTCTCAGTCTCACTGTGAATTTCTCACTGTATTGCTGCTGGGGTCCTGCTGTCTCTGTTTCTCTAACATTGGATGTGAATCAGAGTAATCAGTGCAGGTTTGTTTTTTCAGTATTTTAAAATGTAAAGTGCTAATGCGGATAGAGTTTAAGTTAGGCGTTTCTATGCTTCAAAGCCGTTGCAATTTGGAAATATTTGGAAAGATGTTTGATGGCTCGAGGAATTTCTTTTTAGGAAACATTGATATAACGGTCATAATGGCAACACCAGTTGCCCATTGCTCTAATTTCACGGAGAGAATGAAAATACTGTAATTCAGCCCGTGATCGATTACTTTTGAGTTGAGTTCCAAACTTTCTGAAGCTTTTAGACCTGCTCTGAGACTGATTTACTGAGAATTCTTTAGAGTGAAAAAATGAACAGTAACCGATAGCTTTTGATCTGTAATATATCGGCTTTTATAGTTGTTGATCAAGATCCGAGCGGATGTACATGAAGACAGACCAGTTCACACTGAGAGAGTGTGTCGTTTGTTAGTAAGAAGTCTTTCCTTGCCACCAATCATTGAAATCAGGGTGACCAACACCGCTGAGCAGAGAAGAAGCTATTTCTCAAAATTCTTTTCCTTTTCTATCGTGAAGTGACTCTGATGGCATGATTTCAACAACTTTCGGTGATTGGATTCGAGTTGCATGATAGGAACATGAATAATCTATTTCTTACGTATGGGCGGAAACTACACCAAAACTACCGTCGAAAGTCGAAGGTTTAACATGATTATGATTGACTCTTGGTTTTTATTCATACTGTATCACATAATACTCTAAGAAATTCGATTAACAATTAGTTTGAAAAGCAAACGTTTGACGAAATTTGAAGTTTTATGCAACTACCAATTACGTTTTAGGTTTTGTCTCAGTAATATTACGTACAAACTAAAGCGCTCTGTTTAAAGACAGAAGTGGAACACAACCGAGGTCTTAGGAATTGGCCAAAGTGAATTCCAGTGCCGATAAATTTTGTTTCGCCGCATACTGTTTCATTTCAAAAGAAAAACAGATCAAAGACGAGGCCAATATAATGGTTGCAAAATAGGTGTAGCATGTCTAATTTGAAGTCAGTTCAATTAAAGAAACACTATCTGATGAAGTCAGTGATGTTAACTCACTCCTTCTTGGTGTTTTTTATCATTACCGTGGTTTTTGTCCTCAGAACTGTTTTTAAATAGCTTTATTTTCTTTAACGTAACGTTTGGCTAAGCAAAAGCCACCTCCGAGAAAGGTGATCAAAGGTTCCTTGGCTCAGTCTTTTACTTCTAGTTGCCAAGGAGACAGGGAATAACAAACCATTGTTCAGTTGACGTCATCCGCCCCTCGCCTTAGGGAGTGTCTGTATCTTAAATCTACATGCATTTAAATTACTCTTCCAAGTTTATTGCTGTTATCTTTCTTTCTTTGACATCTGCCGTTGAATACAGGTTTGTTTTCTGTATTATAAAACGATAAGTGTTAATCTGGATAGAGTTAAAGTGTAAGCAACATCTTTGGCCAGAGAACAAGCTGTTACCGGCGGAGTTAGACATTCTTTTACCCACCAGGTGACCCGGATGATGGCATGATCACTGCATCATTGTAACAACGTTTTGATTGATTAAATCGCTGAAATGTGAAGAGTACTCTAATTCCTCGGTATGGGCGAAAATTCTTGTTAAAATACATACATGATTATCAGTGACTCTTGATTTGCATTCATAGGCAATTGTTAAAGACTGGAACTTGATATAAATTAGTCAGAAAGCTAAACTCATATGGTGAAAATTTCATTGCAGTTTAATTTACTTCATGATTATGTTTCCTTTCTGCAACATCTAGACAGAAGCACTTTGTTCATAGAAAAAAGTGAAAGACAAACAGATAAAATAAAGTTGTTAGGAATTAGCCAAAGTGAACTCGAGCGCAATAAATTTTGCTTTCTCTCATACCGCTTCATTTTAAAAGCAAAGCAGTTTACAGACGAGTCCAATATAATGGGTACAAAACTGGTGTAGCATGTCTAATTAAATCGTTAGTAAAACTGTTCCCAAATCTTAGCTTAAAGCAAAGGAACACGATCTGATGAAGTCAATGATGTAACAACATTAGATTAACAGCATTGATTTTTCAAGTTTGTATCTGGCTTACGCCTGAGGAAGGACATGTGTTTTAAAACTTGTAACTCGCGCTAGCTGCTAACAAGAGCTCATTAGTATTCAAGCGTGAAACCAATCCATTTGGATGTCTGATAAATCTTGAAACTGTCTTCTTATGCGATACTTGAAATGTTTAGTCGAAATCGTTCTCCAGAAGCTTATTTTCTTCATCCAAGCTTGATTCAACTCTTAAACATTTTACTGAAGAATGTGTAATTGTCGGCCCATATATCTCTTGATTCAAATCTCAGTCCCTAAAAGTATCTAGAAACATCTTCAGCGTATCCAAAATGTTTCGTCAGATCCCGGAATAAAGACATTAACTCCTTCGTCTTCTCTTGTATCAGTTATCATGGTCTAAGATTTTTAGAGTTGTGTTTCAAATAGCTTTTGATCCATTTAGCGTAACGTTTGCTAAGTGAGAGCCACGCCCCAGAGAGAGAAATAGAATACATGTCAATTTAATTCCTGACAACATTACCAGTTCCTATTTGATTGCGGCTTTCTTTGAAAACGTTCGAGAATCTTCTGTTTGCCAAGGAGACAGAAAAATAAGGAGACATTCTTTAATTCACGTCATCCGCCCATATAGGCCCCTCGTCTCTGGCAAAGCCTGCATTTTTAGTCTCCAAGCTAGTACTGCACTTCCTTTCTTGCTGTGAATCTCCCAATGTATTGCTGCTGTCTTCCATTTCTTGGACATTTATGAATGTAGGTTTGTTTTCGTTCTTTATTTTAAAAAGAAAATAGTTCTAATCTGGATCTAGCTTAAGTGTAGAGTTTTAGTGCCTCCGAAAAGCGTTGCTGTTTCGTAATATTTAAAAGACGATCAAACGTGTTTTTTGACTCGAGAAGTTTACTGTTATTACTTACAAACATTGGCATAATGGCAACACCAGTTCTTAGGTCTTTCATCAAGCATTGTTGTGATATCACCTTGGACATTGCTTGTGACCGTTCATCCGCTATAAGCACAAGTCTTCTACGTACGAAGCTAATTCAATACTCATAAAATTGAATTTGAAAAACACCTGACTCTTTTTAAAGTGCTAAGAATATATTCCTTAGAGTCAAGCAAAATGAACAGTAACCTATAGCTTTTGATTAGTAACCTAGCGGCGTTTACAGCCGGTCGGTGATCACGATCCGCTGAGCAAATGAGCATGAAGACAGACCAAATCACACTGAGACAGTTTGTGATTTGTTGGTGAGAACATTCCCTTTACCACCAATCATTGACTTGAAGTTTGTCAATCGTGATGGAAATCAAGCTGAACCAACAACGCTGAGCGGAGAAGAAGCTGTTTCTCAAAATTCTTTCACTTCCCTTCCAAGTGACCATGATGGCAAGATTACATCGCAACACCAATTTTCCGTGATTTGCTTCAAGTCGCATGATAGGAACTTGAAGGAGTGATCTATTTCATAAGTATGGGTGCAAACTACTGTAAACTGAACTATGTTAGTTAGAAAACCAAACGTTTGGTTAAAATTCGATTGCAGTTTAACACAAATAGCAACTAGACTTTAGGTTTGGTCTCGGTAACGTGTAAACTAAAGCGCTAGAAATTAAACCAACGCAACCGAGTTTTAGAAATAAGCCAAGGTGAACTCCAGTGCCGATAAATTTTGTTTCACCGCATACTGCTTCTTTTCAAAAGAAAAACAGATCATAGACGAGGCCAATATAATGGTTGCAAAATAGGTGTAGCATGTCTAATTTGAAGTCAGTTCAATTAAAGAAACAATATCTGATGAAGTCAGTGATGTTAACTAACTCGTTCTTTATGTTTTGTAGCTTTTCCTTGCTCTTCTTCTCATGTATCAGTTATCATGGTCTAAGATTTTTAGAGTTGTGTTTCAAATAGCTTTTGATCCATTTAGCGTAACGTTTGCTAAGTGAGAGCCACGCCCCAGAGAGAGAAATAGAATACATGTCAATTTAATTCCTGACAACCATTAACCAGTTCCTATTTGATTGCGGCTTTCTTTGAAAACGTTCGAGAATCTTCTGTTTGCCAAGGAGACAGAAAAATAAGGAGACATTCTTTAATTCACGTCATCCGCCCATATAGGCCCCTCGTCTCTGGCAAAGCCTGCATTTTTAGTCTCCAAGCTAGTACTGCACTTCCTTTCTTGCTGTGAATCTCCCAATGTATTGCTGCTGTCTTCCATTTCTTGGACATTTATGAATGTAGGTTTGTTTTCGTTCTTTATTTTAAAAAGAAAATAGTTCTAATCTGGATCTAGCTTAAGTGTAGAGTTTTAGTGCCTCCGAAAAGCGTTGCTGTTTCGTAATATTTAAAAGACGATCAAACGTGTTTTTTGACTCGAGAAGTTTACTGTTATTACTTACAAACATTGGCATAATGGCAACACCAGTTCTTAGGTCTTTCATCAAGCATTGTTGTGATATCACCTTGGACATTGCTTGTGACCGTTCATCCGCTATAAGCACAAGTCTTCTACGTACGAAGCTAATTCAATACTCATAAAATTGAATTTGAAAAACACCTGACTCTTTTTAAAGTGCTAAGAATATATTCCTTAGAGTCAAGCAAAATGAACAGTAACCTATAGCTTTTGATTAGTAACCTAGCGGCGTTTACAGCCGGTCGGTGATCACGATCCGCTGAGCAAATGAGCATGAAGACAGACCAAATCACACTGAGACAGTTTGTGATTTGTTGGTGAGAACATTCCCTTTACCACCAATCATTGACTTGAAGTTTGTCAATCGTGATGGAAATCAAGCTGAACCAACAACGCTGAGCGGAGAAGAAGCTGTTTCTCAAAATTCTTTCACTTCCCTTCCAAGTGACCATGATGGCAAGATTACATCGCAACACCAATTTTCCGTGATTTGCTTCAAGTCGCATGATAGGAACTTGAAGGAGTGATCTATTTCATAAGTATGGGTGCAAACTACTGTAAACTGAACTATGTTAGTTAGAAAACCAAACGTTTGGTTAAAATTCGATTGCAGTTTAACACAAATAGCAACTAGACTTTAGGTTTGGTCTCGGTAACGTGTAAACTAAAGCGCTAGAAATTAAACCAACGCAACCGAGTTTTAGAAATAAGCCAAGGTGAACTCCAGTGCCGATAAATTTTGTTTCACCGCATACTGCTTCTTTTCAAAAGAAAAACAGATCATAGACGAGGCCAATATAATGGTTGCAAAATAGGTGTAGCATGTCTAATTTGAAGTCAGTTCAATTAAAGAAACAATATCTGATGAAGTCAGTGATGTTAACTCACTCGTTCTTGGTGTTTTGTATCTTTTCCTTTTCTATCATGAAGTGACCCTGATGGCATGATTTCATCTTAACAACTCATCATCATCATCATCATCATCATCATCATCATCATCATCATCATCATCATCATCATCATCATCATCATCATCATTTATTTGCCTTTATATTACAACAGATTAAAAAAAGAAAAAAGAAAAGAAATAATAATAATAACAATAATATACAGCAAGTTGTTAGGCGAGGAGACCTCAAGAAACCACCAGGCTTATAGGACAGGCCACCTCGACATCACAATACTAAACGAGATAAGGGCTGCAAAGGAGCGCGGCAGAAACTAACTCAGAAACTATTTTAGTAAAAACTCTAGCACTTTGTTTTTAAACGTAGGAAACTATTTTCTGTGATTGGATTCGAGTCGCACGCTAGGAAACATGAGCTTAAGTATGGGTGGAAACTACACCAAAACTACGAAAGTCGAAGTTTAACATGATTATGATTGGCTTTTAGTTTTTGCTCAAACTGTATTACATAATACTCTAGGAAATGCGATTAATAATTAGTTTGAAAAGCAAATATTTGATGAAATTTGCAGTTTTATGCAAATACAAGTTAGGTTTTTAGGGTTTCGTCTCAGTAACGTACAAACTAAACCGCTCTGTTTAAAGACAGACGTGGAACACAACAGTTAGAAGGAATAGGCCAAAGTTAACTCCAGTGCCTGCCGATAAATTTTGTTTCACCACATACTGCTTCATTTCAAAGAAAAACAGATCATAGATGAGGCCAATATAATGGATGCAAACTTGGTGTAACATGTCTAATTTGAAGTCGTGTTTCTAAGACAAGTTACGAAATCACAGAAGTTCAACTAAAGAAACACTTTTTGATGAAGTCAGTGATGTTTAGTCACCCCTTAATTTGTTTTGTATCATTATGTCATGGTTTTTGTCCTCAGAACTGTTTTCAAGATAGCTTTGTTTTCTTTACGTAACGCGTTTTGCTAAGTGAAAGCCACGGCTTAGAAAGGTGATCAAAGGTTCCTGTAAAATAGCGGCTTTCTTTTACTTCTAGTTGCCAATGAGACAGGATATAACAAACCATTGTTCAGTTAACGTCATCCGCCCCTCGCCTCAGGGCGCGCCTGTATCTTAAATCTACATGTATTTAAATAACTCTTCCAAGTTTATTGCTGCTATCTTTCTTTCTTTGACATCTGTGAATGCAGGTTTGTTTTCTGTATTTTGAAACGATTTGTCCAAATCTGAATAGAGTTAAAGTGTAACCAAAATCTTTGGTCACAGAACAAGCTGTTACGGGCAGAGTTAATCATTCTTTTACCCGCCAGGTGACCCGGATGATGGCATCACTGCATCATTGTAACAATGTTTTGATTGATTAAATCGCTGAAACGTGAAGGAGCTAGTACTCTAATTCCTCGGTATGGGCGAAAATTCTTGCAAAAGTACATACATGATTATAAGTGACTCTTGGTTTGTATTCATAGGCAATTGATAAAGACTGGAACTTGATATAAATTAGTCAGAAAGCTTAACTCGTTCGCTGAAAATTTTATTTAATTAATGATTATGTTTCGTTTCTGCAACACCTAAACTGAAGCACTTTGTTTATAGAAAATAGCGAAAGACAAACGGATAAAACAAAATCCTTAGGAATTAGCCAAAGTGAACTCGAGCGCGATAAATATTGCTTTCTCCCATACTGCTTCATTTAAAAAGCAAAACAGATCACAGACCAGTCCAATATGATGGGTATAAAACTGATGTAGCATGTCTAATTAAATCGTCAGTAACACTGTTGCCAAATCTTGGCCGAAAGTAAAGAAACACGATCTGATAAAGTCAGTAATGTAACAACATTAGATTAACAGCATTCATTTTTCAACTTTGTATCTCGCTTACTCCTGAGGAAGGACATGTGTTTTAAAACTTGTAACTCGCGCTAGCTGCTAAAAAGAGCTCATCAGTATTCAAGCGTGAAACCGACCCATTTGGATGTCTGATAAATCTTGAAACTGTCTTCTTATCGATACTTAAAATGTTTTAGTTGAAATCGTTCTCCAATCGTTCTTCATCAAAGTTTGATGCAACTCTTCAACATTTTGCAGAAGATAAGTGTAATTGTCGGCCCATTTCTCTCTCTTTTTAAATCGTAGTAGCTTAAACATAGTTCTATGAAGAAGCAACACCTTCAGCGTATCAAAAATGTTTCGTCAGAACAATGGCCGCGGGGTATTAAGACGGCATTAACTTGTTTTTATTCTTCTTGTGTGTCAGTCTTTTTTGATCTAAGTGTCTGCCATCTCTTTGACATTATTTTGTGAATGCAGGATTGTTTGTCTTTATTTCAAAACGCAGAATGCGCAGAATTCCATCCTGATAAAGTTTAAGTGTATCGATTTAGTGCCTCAAAAGAGTTTCTGTTTGGCAATTTTTGGACGATAAAACGTGTTTGTTGACTCGAGAAGTTTTCCCGGTTATCACTTACAAACATTTCTATTATGGCAACACCAGTATCAAGCATTGTTGTGATATCAGATTGATTGTGTCTGCCCATCAGCTATCAACAATTTTTTTTAACGAAGCTAAGGAAGTTGTTTTAGCATACTCATAAAAGTTGAGTTTGGAAAACACCTGGCGCTTTAAAAAGTTTTGAGTCAAGCAAAATGAACAGTAACAAAGAGCTTTTAACAGCTTTTATCGGTGACCACGATCAAAGCAGATTAATTTGAAGACAGACCAGTTAACACAGTTTGCGATTTGTTGGTAATAAGTTTGGCCTTTACTTAATTCCAATTATTGACTATCGATTGTTTGTTCATCTGAATTGAAATCAGGATGACCAACACCGTTGGAAAGAGAAGAAGCCTTACAAGGTTTTATCAATTCAACAATTTTCTGTGGTTCGATTCGATTCGCATGATAGGAACTTACAAAGGTAAACTTTTTTTGGGTCAACCTCCAAATAAAAAGTTTACCCTTTTTTGGCGGAAACTACTGCAAAACTACTTAGGCCGAATGTTCCTGGTTTGTATTCTTAGGCAATTGGTAGAGACAAGAAATTCTGATAAAAAAGAATAATAAGAAAGTCAAACGTTTTTTGAAAATATGATGGCTGTTTTATGTAAATAACAATTAGACTTAAGGTTTCGTCTCGGTAACACACAAACTAAACCGCTCTGTTCACGGACATGAGTGCAAGAGAAATGGAAAGCTCAATATTGCAAACCTTTTCTCTTTAAAACCAAAACAGATAACAGAATTTTTCAATGTATTGGGTGCAAAATTGGTCATTTTTGCAAGGTGACAAAATCATAGCAGTTAAAAATGTTTATTATCGTGGTCTATAGTCCTTGCTTTGCTTTGCTTTGCTTACCGTAATGGCTCTAACTGGGCCCGTGCGCATGAGGCCAATTTAGGGCGCGCTCGTTTGGGATATTCCGGAATAAGAATATATTCCGGAATATATTCCGGAATGGAAATCCAGGTATTCCGGAATGAGAATAGCTCCCAAACAAACGTTTACTTGCGTTGTTCCAATTATTCTTATTCCGGATTGATCCCAAACGAACGCGCCCTTAGTTTATTTTGCAAAAAGTTTCCGCTGTCACCAGTTCTATTCTGCAAGTGGGAACGGCGTTTTTCGTCCCACTAAAATTTTGTCAAGCCGTACCAAACTTCAAAAGCGATGTCGTCCTACCTCTAAGTAGGACAAATTTTTGTCAAGCGTCAAAACTGTCAGATTTTACATTAAAATGGCTGAAAATGTCAACTAAGAAAGCCAGCCAAAATGTTTCATTTTTTTGCCTCACAATCAAGCCGCCGTGAAGATGGAGAACGACGAAGATTTTAACGACCATCATTCGCATAAGGGATTAGCAAATTCAAAACTTGGTGGAGACAAGATTTGTCAGGATTTTTGTCAGAGCCAAACAAATCTTTTCAACCGAGTGCGTACGGGCCCTAAGCCCCACAAAAAGGTTATTGTGACTGGTCCGATTTATACTAGAGACGGATCATCCGTCTAGGACGAGCTTGGGCAAAGAACGATAGCTCGTCTGATAATCCGTCTGTGTATAAATACGGGCAAGCAGACGGATCATCCATCCAGACGAGCTATCGCGATAATCCGTCTTGTCAGACGAATCATCGTGGATAACTCGTCAAGACGGATGATCCGTCGCTGTGTATAAATGCGGGAATAAGACGAACTATCCACGAAGACTACACCTTGTTACAAGAAGCCAGCTGCCCTTTTCAGTAAACTGTAAAAACGGTATAAAAGCGGGATGAGTCACACGACACACCGATAGTTCGTCTCATAGTCCTTCCCGTATTTATACTAGACGGATGATCCTTCTCCACGGATGATCCGTCTGGACGGATCATTCGTCTCCAGTAAAAATCGAGCCACTTAGAGAAAGCTGGTTTCAGTTTATTGCGGCTTTCTTTGAGAAAGTTTCAGATACTTGTAATTGCCAAGGTCACAAGTATCTGGGCTTAAAGTAAAGTTTATTATCCTATATTCTATATAGAACTCGTCAACAACTTTTTTCTACGATTGAAACTTTTAACTCAAATTTCTGTTACCAAAATCCGTACTGTATTAGCCTACGAACAGGCTCCCGGTTCGATTGGGTTTAGGGCGAGATAGCCAGTGTAGTCTAGGGCGAGCGGGAGGAGCCTAGAGCGGTCTGGTGAGGAGGCCCACTCGCTTCGCTCGCGGAGTCACGACCCCACGACTCCCACTCGCTCGCCGAATTTTTTTTCCGACCTCGCTGGGAGCCTGTTCGCAGGCTAGTACTGTATAACTTTCTAACGGCACGCGTCGGAATTACACTAAAAATTCTGACTTGTAAACATCTGTTTAATGTAAACGAGCCAGAGTTTTGGTATTTCGAAAAGAAAAAGGCAAAACTCGAATACATAATTCGGATTTCTACCGTAATAATCAGGATTTTAAACATCACTTATTGCACAACTCATATTTTCACTACAAATTTGGACTTGTTTTCTTCCTAAAAACACAACAACGATTTTTAACTGCCAATATCCTGATTGCTTAATTTCTAATACACAACTCTTTCCTCTGATAAATATTAAAACTCACAATGGGCTTATCTTGTTTTTACGGCATAGTTCAGAAAGGCGCCAGAACATCTTCGGTTGTATTGTTGTTTGTACCTTTTCATACTACTAGAAAGTTAACAACAATGGAATTGAAGAACCGGCTTTAGACTCAAAATAACAATAAATCAATAATAATAATAGTAATAATAATAATAATAATAATAATAATAATAATAATAATAATAATAATAATAATAATAATAATAATAATAATAATAATAATAATAATAATAACAGTTTATTTATATAGCACTATTTCTATTACTAAAGGCTAAAATGAAAAAGAAAAAAAAAACCAAGACCGGTTTTGCCTCAATCTAAAAAATAAGTTCTTAAAGAAAAAAAGAGAGAGAAAGAGAGAGCGATACGTTTAGTTTCGTGACTAAATACAATGCAATAACATGTTTATATGTTCAATCTATTTTCATACCTCATTCTAATCAGTGATGTTTAATATTTTCGAACAGAGCCATTGAACGAGAACTCACAAATACAACATGGAAAGTCTCAAGGACTTGCTGAAGCCTAAAACCTTCAACAAGATCAGTTATGTTGCAGTTATTTGTTGGATCCTTTATGGAGCAACCCTGCTTAGCATCTTTGCAGCAATGGAGAACAGTGACAGTTTCCGCTGTGGGGCGAAACTTCAAAATAAGGACGTTGTACAAGGAAAATGCTCGGATCAGTACAAGAAACAATACAACAAATCCGGTATTCCTGTATATGGATTTGTGATTGCTAATTTTTCTCTCATCGGCATTGCATGTGTGATCTACTCCCAAGTCGTAAAGTCAAAAGTAGATGAGGTGGAGGCAAACCGCCCTAGCGCTGATGCTGAAAGTCAGAACAACGACGACAACAGACCTAAACGCGGGCTGTTTGTGGCATATTTTTGTCAACTTGCCACCAGATTTGCGATAGGAATTATTTTTATAGTCCTACAGACTCAAGTTCTCTACCCTGACAACTTTCCCACCAACTTTCATTGCCAAATAGAAGCAGCCAGTGACGCGGCCAGTGCATCGTCAACCAGCAACATTCAAAACAGCACCATGTACGAGTGTCACAATCAACAAGCAACAAAGATAACCTCCTGGATGAATGCGGTGATCGTGGGCAATGCTGTGTTAGCGCTTATTATTCTAATTGAGATCATCTGTATCTTGGTACTGCGAGTAAAAAAGGAAAGAAATTGCTGAGAGACTTGGAGTTTGTGAAATCTTATCTTCCCTCTCAAGAGCCACAAGAACTTTGTCGTCCTCATCAAGAGGAACCAAGAGAATTATTACCAAATACTCCACCTGAAGAAGAGCAATTAGAAGAACCTTCATCAGTCGATGAATTCATCAAAAGGCAGCGGGAAATCATCAAAGACATCACGGAGAAAGATCCAGGTCTCAAGGCCCTGTTTCAAGAAAAGCACGGTGAAGGCAAAAGAAATAAAGATCTCAAGTTAGATCGGATTTACACAAACTTGAGTCTTATTAAAGATAGAGCGCACTATGAAACCACTGGCAATAGACAGGAACAACTGAAAATGTTCCCCATGCCGCAAGAAAAATTCCAGCAGATAACACGAGAAGAAATTGTTGACGCCGAAAACAAGAAGATCCTTATCGTTGGTCGTCCCGGAATAGGAAAAACTTTGTTTTTAACTAAATGGATCAGGGACTGGGCATCAGACAAAGTGTTCAATGGTGAACTACATTTTGACTGTGCCTTTTTCCTGAAGTTCCGCAAATTCAACTCCGACGAAAAACCGCTCAGCCTTCGTGATCTTCTTTCAAGGTCAGAATATCCACTGAAACTGAGTGATGAAGTTTGGAATCAAGTTGACAGAAATCCTGAGAGAGTTCTAATCCTTTTTGACGGCTTGGACGAGTTTTTGCGCAGGTCAAAAATCGCTGATGAGAGGTCCGCTTGCGGGAATGGGGAAAAACCAATGCCACTTTCTGCTCTCGTCTACAACATAGTGAAAGGCAATCTCCTCCCCGGAGCAAGCGTTTTGACCACTACCAGACCCAATGCCGTGGAAGAGGTTACAGATCTTCCTTTCGACAAAACAATTGAAATTCTTGGCTTTACATCCGAACAAGTTGAAGAATACGTAAAGAACTTTGCGAAAGCTGCCCCGGAAGATTTGCAGGACGCAGGAAAGAAAATATGGGAGCACATCAAGACCAACATGAACATATTTTCACTCTGCTATATTCCCGTGAACTGCCTGATAATCTGTTCATGTTTGTTGGAAGTTCTGAAGTTCCACGGCGAAAAGGGTTTAACTGGTGTTGGCCTCCCAACCAAACTGACAGAAATTTACCAAAGATGCGTAAAATTATTTTTCTTCCGGCACGATCAGCTTCGCGAAGACCTCAGTCAAGAGGACATTAATTCAGAACATTTATCTCCTGAAGTGGAAGAGAAAATCAAGCCACTGGCCAAACTAGCTTTCGATGGGCTGACACAAAAAAGACTAATCTTTGGACAAAAGGAAGTACCGGAGGATTTAGTCAACTGCGCCCTGGTTCATCGCTTACCAGATAGTCGACAAGGCGCCTTTAAGTACGAAGCACAGTACTGTTTCATTCACCTCACGATGCAAGAGTTCCTCGCAGCCAAGCACATAACCGAAACTTTGAAAGGAAGAAAATTAGAAAGCTTTGTCGAACGCTATGTCAATAAAGCTGATTGGCAATTGGTATTGCAATTTGTCGCTGGTCTGCTTGGTGACAGAGATGAGCAATCTATCGACATATTTACCAAGCTTCTTCCTAAGAAAACAGTGAAGAGATATGGAATCGAGCTGATGCTTGTCGAATCATTGGAGCGACGCAAAGTTACCTGTTGGCCGACTCGCAGCGAAGAAGATTCAGCGTTAACATTACTGAAGTGTATGCAGGAAACCAATGAATCAGGTTCAGTTGTTCAAAGTAAATTAGAAGAGATTGGCTTTAATGCTGTAGATTTTAGTGATTGTCACCTCGCACCTGCTGACTGTACAGCAGTGGTTCATTTTATTAAACGCGTTCAACAAATTTCGCTCATAAATTTGCGCCATAATAACATTGGCTCGTTGGGTTGTGTAGAGATTGTAAAGTTGTTTGACAATACGAATTGTCAATTAAGAGGCTTAAACCTCAGGCTCAATAACATAGGTGATGAAGGTGTAAAGCAGTTAAGTAATGGACTTGTAAATAGTCAGCTGAGCTGCTTAGACCTCGGGAGAAATAACATAGGTGATGAAGGTGTAAAGCAGTTAAGTAATGCTCTTGTAAATAGTCAGTTGCGCAGCTTAGACCTCAGGGAAATAACATAAGTGATGAAGGTGTAAAGCAGTTAAGTAATGCTCTTGTAAATAACAATAAATTACGCAGGTTATACCTCGGTTGGAATGATAAAATAACATATGAAGCTAAAGAGCAAATTAGACAGGCTAATCCCAATTGCGTGGTCATCTTTTAAATTGTTTAGAAATGATTGTCATTGTCTTTCAACAAACTTAATCGACTAAACAAACTGCTAGGATTGTAGTTGTTGTGTAACCGAGAGCAGAAAACAAAACAGAAACTCCGTAAAATGAAAAATTCCATGTAAAACAGTTTTTCATGGCAGCGACTTGTGCTTCAGGATACGAATCATGTTAAATGAAGATTTTCTGAGCTCAAATGAAGTTACCTGACATCTTCAATACAACGTGCTTAGGTAAGATGCATTTTGTTGTTTGTAAATATTTGACATTCAAACACATCTTGTGTAAGATGTGGTTTTACGGAGTTTTTGAAAAATGAACGTGACTCGCTACTCGATAAAATTATTAAGAGAATAAATGTAACTCAGCTTGAAAACAACACAAATGTCTCAGGCAAAACACTTTAATGAGCTGCAAAATTCAAAGAAAAAATTACACAGAAAGAAAGATAAATGACACGACAGTCTTAGCTGTTGTTTCGCCGGTAAGAAATCCACTGCTTCGGTTCATCTTCCCACACTGACCATGTTTACAACAAAATTGTCTTTCAACTCCGAGGACTTGAAGCGGACGCAGATTTTTACTTTTGCAAGCATTAATCTTACAACGAACACCGCTCAAACTAAAGCAAACAAAATCCTTTCGCCCTTGTTTTATGAAACTGGCAAACTGAATGAAAATCAACAGTTGACAACATTTGGCCGAGATGTAGGATCGAAATGAAACAATCAAAAAACAACACGACTAAAATTTAGGATCGAAATGAGCCAATCAAACACTTGTTGTGTTTCCTGAGAGGTCCTCTTGAGGAGTTGAAAAACAAATGGCGCGCTCAAAATACACAAAATGGCTGGACCATTAAAAATCAAAGGCAGGGGTAGTTCAGTGAATTCATTAATTTTTTCCTATCCTTAGTTCTGTACAGGAATGTGTTTTTTGGTGTGCAAGCTTCATGGAATCTTTATAAAAGTGAGATAAATTTCTAAATATGATCCAGTTTGCTTGCGAGGATAATTATATATTTTGTAGCTTATTTTTCTTTACACCTCCCCTCTTTTGTTTCTGATGGTCCTGCCTTTTATTAAGATGGTGCAACTTAGTTAATAATTACAAGCCAATCTCTTTCTAGAAACTAGATAAAATTGTCCAATATGAATTTAAATGACATTGTCTAATATTGTGAGCTGATTTGCTCCATGTTGCTGATGTCGTAGTTAAAATAGTCTAGCAAGTCACTGTTAATGTGACATTGTTGTACTGTATACACATATGTATATTTGAACTGTCATTACAAAATTGCAGAATAGTGATGAACTTTTAGTGCCAAGATGAACTTTTAGTTTCTCACAAAAACTTGATGAGATTTAGCTAACAAGTTAACAAATATATATGTAATTAGGTAAAGCTAAGCTCCAGAATCTTCTTATTTAAATTAAATGTTTATAAGGAAGTACTTTGTTGTGGTCACTTATAATTAACAATTGACTGTACTTTTCCATAGTCTTCACTTTTATAGTATTCAAAGCTGAAGTGGAACCACAAGCCACAGTTGAGCTGTTTCACTGCTAAGCTTTGAACATTTTTTGACATCTCTGTGCTCTCAGTAGACAGGAGGGTGGACCATGGAAAAATGTTGATTTAGTTTTAAGAACGAACAAGAAAAGTTTACACAGCAAATTTGAGTGAAAATCAGTGTGAAATTGCATACATGCGTTTATAATTTTGATCAAGACAATTTTACTTTTTTCCAGCC
This sequence comes from Platygyra sinensis, assembly GCA_019787425.1. Lineage (NCBI taxonomy): Eukaryota > Metazoa > Cnidaria > Anthozoa > Scleractinia > Merulinidae > Platygyra > Platygyra sinensis. The sequence continues at coordinate 62,657 of JAHPZR010004102.1, forward strand.
AACATCAGTTATTTTCTGAAGAAGTGTTTCAAAATTTGCCTGGTTTTTCAGGCAATTTTGGCAACCAAGTTTGTGAGAATCACTCAGTTATTGCAAAATTTTAGTCAGATAGTTGAGATTTGGACAAAACTATGAAACAAACACAGCTGGTAATCTTTTGAGACATAAAGAATGGGGAGTCTGAGCATTTCCTCCTATAGCATGAAGTTATAATGGCCTGGCCCCAGTTCTTTGAACGCTGAATAGAACTATAGCTACCCACTGGATAAATCGCTATCCACTGGATAAATGCTGACAAAGCAAACGGTAACGGCTGGATAGTGATTTATCTGGTGGATAGTGTTATCCACCTTTCGACCCTGGAATGGGCATAGCCAGGACTTTTCAAAAGGGGGGTCACACTGAGCCATACAGAGGGTACTCACCAGATTGTCACCTAAATATTGTAGGTTGTATGCTTACAAAAAGATTTACAAGGGGGGGGTTACAGGCACCCCAGGACCCCCCCCCCCCCCCCCCTCCGGCTATGCCCTTGGACCCTGGGCTTGTTTTCATGACAACATCTAGTCAGTTTTCTTTCTTTTCACTTCCATGTCGACCAATATGATATATTGAGATCACACCAGAATGAAAATCATCAGAATACTTTTGATCCCTCTGTGGTTACTGTGTTTACTCAATTGCGCACGGCCCCTGTCACTGAGCGATGCCTCCAATTGAGTGCCACATGCAAAGGGGAAAATATTAGAGATAATTTTGAATAAGCTCCTCATTCATTCACAACAACGGGGTGCTTATTATCGAAGCATCATCAGAATGAATTTTTCTAGGAGTATTTACTCAGTCCTCCCCTGGGTTGTTCGAAAGGTGCATAATACCGAAATCTCCACCAGATAAATCACTATCCAGTGGATAGTGTGGTTTGTCTTATCACTAATCCACTGGAAAGTGATTTGTCTGGCGGATAGTGTTATACAGGTTTCGAACAACTGAAGCCTGGATTACGATAATTTTTCAGTTCAAAGTGACTATATTTAGCTGTAACCTTTATCTTGTCATCATTTACAAAATTGCCATCATTATTTTTCAAGAGCACCACTCTTAAATTTAAGTGCTGCCCCTAAAGTTGGAGTCGCAATCAGAAGCGTAGAGCTGTATGATCTAGTGAAAGTTAAAAACTTCCATGCATGAAAGCGAGCATGGAGTATCCACGTGTAGTGACAGGAAATTTTGCTCTGAGTTTTTCACTCAACTTTTTGTGCATATCTCAGGCTCCATTAGGCCAATCACTCTGATCTGGGTATTATTGGAAAGATCTTTTCCTCCTGCAGCAGTTGAGTATAGGTGATGCCAACTTTGATGAAATCAGAAGTGGAAGGCCAAGGCTCGCCATGGGCAGTTACAGCCGGCACAGGAGTCAAAGGGTTAAATAGGGCTCCAAGCAAGATTAGCAGAATTCTACTAGTGTACTAATGCAAATACTGCAATCTGATTGGCTGAGCTACTCGTTCAATAATGCGTGGGAAAATCATTGGAAATCTTTATTTGAGTCAATTCTCAGTTAGAATTCTACTAAAACAATTAGATTATTCACTCTTGATTTCTATGAGGTGATAGTTGATTCGGCCTTCAGCCTCTTCAACTATCACCTCATAAAAATCTCGACCTCAGAATCTAATTGTTAATTAGAAGACATGGGGTTTACACCCAGACCACAAGTGGTGAGTCTTACATGTGTTGCTTTCTCTACCCAGATATATAAATTGATTTATTACCTAAAATTTAGTTAACTGTTTGACTGTGAAAATAATAATAATAACTACTTATTAACCAAGATTGAGGTCTTTACGGAAAAATCTCAGACCCAGACCTTGCTGTATTGACCAAGTTATACCAAGGTGGTCTATACGGCGAGGTCAAGGTAATATAAATTATTGGCTTGTGGGTATTACAGGAGAATAATGCCCTACACTTAGCCAATCACAGCACCTGTTACATTGGATATGAGAACACTCATAAATAGTAATTTGAAAAAAAGCCACATCACAAACCTGCAGTTCTTTATTGATGATCATTTTGCTGATAGTGCTGTGCACCACAGAAGAAGGCAAATCAAACATTTCAGCCAACGTATACAAACTGTAAATAAAGACAACAAATAGAGACTTGAGCTCACAGTGGAACACCATTTACAAATATATCATTGCATAGATAAAGATGGTTTGACAACTAGCCATATAGATGAAAAGAATAAGCCACACCATACACAATCCGCAGCTTAGATAAAATGTGAAATAAACCATTTATACTAGCGGGGCTTATATAAGACGTAAAGTGTTCCTATACCGGTAACTGTTTCACGGCTTATTCATGACTAATGCCTTGCTTTTGTGCTGGTTGTCATAGCAATTGCAGAATTGCACAAGCTGGTGCACAAGTCAGAAAAACTTTGGCTTGCTCAGTGTGAGGTCACATCTTAAGTAAGCTACAAACAAGCCACAACACCATTTAAAACACAACTAAAGCAAAGCGTGTGCTCTGATTGGTTAATTCAGCATCTACTATTTGCCCATGGGATGTATGCTGCTATGCTGCGACATATCAACCAACTAAAGCAAAGCGCACGCTTTGTGATGTAGCTCAATAAAAAGACTTCTGTTGTTCCAATGTCTCAATGTTATGTTATGAAACAAATGGTAAACGCTATAGCGTGTACTATTGAGTTATGGATGCACTTAAAGTGCCTATGAAGTAAAAAATTATTGTTGCTTATTTGAAAGCCTTCTCAAAGTATAGAAGAATGGCATTTTTCTTTTTAGAATATCTTTTTTTCGTTTTAGAGATATTTACGTTTTTGTAAGTAAAGTGATGACGTCATTGGTGGTTCCACTAAAACAGTACAACACTCAATCAAGAATATCTCTGGAAATATTAAAGCAGTGTTCTTCAAACTTGGCATCAGTACTGTACATCACAAAAGAAGCAAAATGACTCCTGTCGTGCCATTGCCATGACAACAGTTATGCCATTGGTCCTGTTTTAATTAAGACTAAAATTCCCAGATTTTATCCTAAACAAGGATAATCCACTCACAAGAATCTAGTGGGGATAGTTAAGGCAATATGGCAACCCTCTGTCCCAATTACTGTAAAAAGATTGCAAATGGGGATATTTGGTTTTTCAAAGAAAGAGACTGGAGCCGAGAGTGTTGCCAGGGCAACAACATAGTAGGTGTCATTCTGTTTCTTTTGTGATGTACGTTTTTGGTGCCAAGTTTGAAGAACACTGCTCTAATATTTCTGGAGATATTCTTGACTGAGTGTTGTACTGGTTTAGTGGAACCACCTATGACGTCATCACTTTCCTAATTTGCATAATACAAAAACATAAACATCTCTACAAGGAAAAAAGATATTCCTTAAAGGAAAACACCATTCTTCTCTACTTTGAAAAGCCTTTCAAATAAGCAGCAATTATTTTTTACTTCATAGGCACTTTAAGCCGAGCTCAAAACCCTTGTCTTCCACAAACTGTGGCTCATGTACACTGTAAGACGTGAACTTGTACCACTCATATGGTAAGTTTGTGACTTATGTAAGCTGGAGCTTGTCTAAGATGAGGCTTAGTTTCTTTGTATAAATGGCCCTTATATTTCCATAAAACAGCATTGCTCTTGACTTGAAAACATTTCATGACAATTATTTTTGTAAAGATAAAATGGCTTCAGTAAGAACTGATGCTGCTGTACATGAAATCACAGCAGGAATTTGAAGTTATCAAACCATCTTTTAATACATTCACCTTGAGGATTTCCCCTTTATTATGATAAAGACAACTAATTCCCACTGATTTCCCCAAATGATACTGCTGGTTTACTTATATGTATTCTGTAGGTTTCTTCACTACGACCATGGTCAAGTTTGTTTTTCTTTGGTCAACTCTCACAAAACATGCAGAATGGACCATCACTTTTTAGAGGAGGGGGCTGGGCCCAAAAAAATTCCTGCACAGCAAAAACTGTTGAAAAAAACTCTTGCAGGGGAAGCCACAGAAAAGCAATTTCAAGGAAGTTCTTTCTGGTGTCATTATTTTGATTTTTGATGTTAAGAAAATTCTTGGACAAGCTTTTGCCCAATGGGAAAAAAATGCAACCCCAATTCAAAGAAAATATAATGGTCCATTCCTAAATATTGGTACAGGTAGCATGAAAGGGCATGATGTGATCTTGAGTACAAGTGGTGTGTATGGTTGAGGGGAGAGGGCAAAATCCTGGCCTAGCTAGAAGAAAAGAAAAAATAACATACATAAAGGATGATCCAAAAAAAATACACTTCCATGAGTGATAATTAGAGGGAAATAAAGCAAATAAGAAGTTTGCTAGAAGGAATACCAATTTTGACATTACTGTTGTGGTTTGAATTTTTTTTTTTGGTTTAATTTTTTTTAAACCAGTGTAAATTTTTCAAACTGGGTTGAAATTTTTCAAACCAGTTAGAAATTTTCACACCAGTTTATTATTTTTTTTTTGTCAACTATCTATAACTAGTAATAGTTTTCACTAGAGCTGCCCCCGCTTTTGAAGATCTGTTTAACACCTGTAAATGGTTTTTACTGAATATAAATACTGTGCATACGACTGTTAAAAAAGAAACGTTTGAATATTTATTGAAGTTAACATCCATGACTGGTAAACATATTTTTCTGTAAATGGCAATTAAATCTATTACAGCCATACATTTTCAGTTTTGTCATTTTTTTGTGAAACAGCAACGTATTGTGTGTTAAGAAATTTGTTTATTTTATTGTAAAGAAAATATTCTGTGTAAACAGGCTTAGAAGTTTGA